>JAULKM010000003.1:9824884-9840375 GCA_032355605.1 Rubia tinctorum | reverse complement strand
GGAAAGTACATGTTACGAAGAATCCAACGATACCTCACATGATAATATTACTACTTATATATTATATGAAATTTATGGTCAAACGTGACTTGAGAAAACTGACAAAAAGTTTGTCAAACTTAGCTGAACGGAGGGAGTAAGAAACCTGCATCTACATTTTTGACTTTTTATGCCCCTTCATCTCACTTTCCTTTCCCCCACTGTTTCTACACATTTTGGACTACATATGATCCATCCCACAAAATTTACTGCTCATCTTATCACCGGATTTGAGGCATCAACTGTTAAAAGGAAAAGGGTTTCTTGAAGTTTCAACACCAAGGTTAATTATCCAGAGAGTAAGGACTGGTGATCCCATCCCCATTTCGCACTAACATCAACTGGGTATGTATAGGACCTGCGAAAATGGAAGCTGATGAGTTCTTTTTTGGTGATATTTGTTGCCTTTTCAGAGGGTAAATGACAAAAAGAAACTTGTTCGTGCATTTCAAGGATGAAGGGGGCTTCAATAATGCTGGCTTGCCCCAGTCCTGAAGCCAAATAATAGTACTCCTTTCTCCCGTCTCATAAAAAAGGGTCCACTTTGTAACGCTGTTTTGAGATACATATGAACACGTTAATCCTAAGCTGGTCATGTTAAGAGTCTCACATTGGTGAAGGACAAAACTATAGCTTAATATACGAGTATAAGATTATGAGTAATCTCATCATAGTACCAATTGATTTACGCTTACAAACTCTCATTTTGAACTCAAATTCGTGCACTTTCAACATCAAATATGTTTTTTCCATGCTAATTAGAGCAATGAAAAGAAAGTGCCATAGAGTTGGCAAGTCAATTTGTGGACAGATTAGTTGTTTCCTTAACCTGCTATTATTACATATGTAGGTAGCTAGGAGGCATCATAAACTCAAACCCCCCCCATAATACTCTTTCATATATGGCCCATCAAAATTAATTGGGAAAAATAAAATTAAATCAGTTTCAAGCAAAGAATGTATAATTTGAGAGAGGAGAATAAGACAAAAAGGCTTCTGCTCCAAAAATCCCTATTTGACAGCAAAAAGATACTTCTAGTACGTTTGAAACTTGAAAGCAGAAGGCCAGCGGAGATTAAAGTTTTTTTGAGATTATTGACAGCAAAAATCCAATTTTTGTAGTACTAAATACTAGAGAGTTTCATCAGCCTTATATATATATATATAAATATATATATGATCAATCAAATACAGTAGTTATAGATGTAGAATAAGATTTATATAATCACAAACATTCTTGGATTTCAGGTTACAACAAACAAAAGTTCAGACCAATATTCACCTAATTAATAACACTCCAGCTGAGTTAGCAAGCTAAAAAGGATACATGCACCCTAATTAAACTTCGCCCACACGCACATACAAATTCATCAAGCCATAACTCTACTCACTAAGCTCCCTAATTATCAAATATAATGTCAGCCACTTCTCTGTTTTTCCCATCTTCAAAGGCTGCTTAGTTCAGTAATTGCTTAATTATTCAACTAATTATTCCCCTTGTTGAATTTCACCTCATAATTCTCCCACAAGTTTTCGGTATGATCCATCGCGAACCTATACAATCCATCATGGATGACATTACCTGAATCATGGTGATTTTGAGGAGAGGATCCCACGTGATTATACGATCCTCCATGACTAGTGACAGATTCATTAGTTAAGTATGCAAATCTTGAGTTCTCCTTCCTCTTTTTGCTGCATTTGATGAGGTAATTGCTAATATTATCCCACTTCTCTTTGCACATCAATGGCGTCCTATCGTACCCCAAACACGCCATTTTCGCTGCGATTTCCTCCCACACTACCTCCTCCAGGCACCCGATTTGATGGAACCTTGCCTCCATGCTTGTTCTCAGCTGAATCAGCCTTGTGATCTCGCATTCGGGATCGCCGCTCTTCATGATGCTGTTGATGGTCTCATGGCTGCCATTGTTGTGTTCAGCCACTACATTATGATCTTGATTAGTACTACTCGGAAAATCTCGGATATCTCTCATAACTTCCTTCCCTGACAGTGCTCTTAAGGCCTCCATCATCGCAGCATCGCGCGATTCAATCCACGACCTCTCGTTAGCCCAGAAAGCGTGCTCCCGGTCCACCCGGGCCGCCTCCTGCTTCCGCCATTCCTCCTCTCTCGCCACCCTCTCGTGCTCCTTCTGCTCGATGGTCCTCATGATCCTCTCCAACCAAGCTTCTTGCTTCTCCATCAGTTTCTTCATTTGAGAATCAATGAAATCCCTTATCTTCGCCTTCCAACTCCGCTTCGCCTTCCTCTTTCTCCCCCCCTTGGAGTCATTGAGATCACTATCCTCGGACGAGGTAGTGTCGAACTCGGAAGAGTTGTTGTTGGAGAGGCTGAGGCTATCACCATGCAATGGCATTTCTTGATTGTATCGAACACCGCCAGTATTTGTTTCTCCGATCATCGTATTCATAGGATGGTTTTCTGATGCTGTTGAAGCAGAAGCATTGTTATTGTTGTTGGGTTCGCCGTATAGGGCTTCGAGTTGTCGGAAGAATCTGTAATGCTTCCCATCTTGTCTCCCAGCTTTTCCTTCCTTAGTCTTCTTGTAGTACTTGTACAAGTTCTCGAATTTCTCCCTACATTTCTTCCCACTCCTTTGGTATCCATGTTCTTCCGACATGATCCTGAAACGTACCGAAAAAGAGAATTGTGGAAAAGACGAAATAACATTATTAAACAAAACGGCCCCTCATGGGGATAAACATATAAATGCATTATGAACCCTAGTTTCAGAAACAAGCAAAAACTGTAATCATGGAAGTGTTATTTTCTTGATTCTACTGCAGTTAGGGTTCGTTTACGTCCCCTAAAGCTAGCCAAAACGGGCTTATATTAGTTAATAATATTTGGGACTACAAGATTTATGTAGTGTATTTATCCAGAAATGGGAGAATCTTACAAAGATCACGAAATCCTGAGAAGGGAACAGAAGATGACTGAATTCAGAACTGGTAAATATGTAAAGGAGGATATATGTGAAGATTTACGAAATCTGGAAAAACAGTGGGATTATTGGAGTATTCGTCTGAGGCTATTGTCCACTAGCTCTTCCTGAAGCTCGAACAACCAGTTCTCTCAGTCCACACAATTTGAACCAAAACAAAAGGGGGGGAAATCAAGAAGAAGAGACTAAAAAAGAGCTCTAGAGCAAAACCACATCACTATATCTTCAATTCCATGTAGAATTGTTAATCGTAAGCGTTAATCACGCAGGCGCGTAAAGATCGAGAGGCTGATTTCGCGAAAGACGAGGAGTATGAAATTAGCGTGTGCTTGGGGTAGAGAGAACTAATGCATTCCTGTACGTACCTAGACACTTCATCCCATAAGGGCCCCTTTTGATTAGCCTCTTTGAACTTGGGATCGAGCCGTGATCGGATCTCCAGCAGCGTCAGCGTCTCCTGCCGCGGCCACCGCCCGTTTCCGCCGTCTGTCGCCGCAAACCCGCCGACACCGTCCATCTCCAGCCCGCTCATGAACCCTATTCCGATCCCGCCGCCGCCACTGGCAGCACCACTGTTACTAGCATCAGCACCCGGCCGTATCAGCTCGAACTGATGGTGAAGGCCGCCGCCCAAGCCCATGATCATGTCGTAGTGGTGCGCCGCCGCGAGACCAGGGCGGCTGCCTCCGATGTCCGGCGGCGCTGGCTGCGGGAAAATGGCTGTCCGCCCGTTCATGAGCTGCCTCAGATCCCCCATCCCGTACTGTTCCTCCATCTATGGTGGTGAAATACAGTGGAAGTAGAGGATGTTAGAGTGTGTAGAGGAGAGAAAAGGAGAGAACGAGATAGAGAGAGAGAGAGAGATGAATGGGGAAGAAGAAGAAGAAGAAGGGTAATGTAGTGTGGTGTGGTGAAGAAAGTAGCGGCAGACCCGGATCGTGTCCTCACAATAAAAGGGGTTTGAATTTTGATGGACCCATGCCCTTCCCATTTCCCATTTCCAGTCTCAGATTTTCGCAGTAGAATCACTGTATACTGTGTCAGTACAACGAAGAAGACTTATTGGAATGTACAAAAACGCAAGGCCGAATACATATTATGTGTTGAGATGCTCTTAAACATAACCGTTTTATCGGTGTTTCATAATCAAGCGAAATTAATGAGTACGTCCTTTTTTTATATATAAATTAAACTCATTGAAGATTATTGCCCTGAGTGATCGGTTTACACAAAGGCACTAGAAATTAATTAGAGTTACAATATAGAGTCTACTGTCTAGGGCTGGAGTAGCATGTTGGAGTGTTGTTGCTGCCTCACCCAGTCCAACATAGCGAGTACTCCTTCTCTTTCGGTTCAAACCACACATTCACTTTTTTTTGGCTAAAAATCATGTTTGACCGTCGATATTTTTAACTACATATAACAGTGTTGCATAAAAAGTTGATATATGAAAAATACTGTAAATATTAAGATAAATTTAACAAGATATCAAATTATATTATTATTATATATATAAATTTAAATTTATGGTAAAAAAATGGAAAGTTAGACCTGGAAAAAGTAAGAATGCAGTTTGATTTGGAACAGATGGAGTACTTCTTTCATGATTTTTTAAATTACATACTCCCTTCGTACCAGGTCAAATTGCACACTTACTATTTGACACTATAGTCTATCAAACTTTGATCGAATATTTGATGCGTAGTGATATTATACGTAGTAGATATATAAGCAATAATATGATCGTATGTGCTATTATTGGATTCGTCATAACAAGTAGTTTCTCGAAAGGAAATTTTTTTTTGCGGTTATTATACGTAGTTAAACATACTAACGGTTAGACAAGTTTCTTGATGAGCGTGAAAAATATTCCGTGCAATTTGAGATGGGACGGAGGGAGTACTATACTATTTTAAGATGATAAAAAATAAAGTAGTTCATAATTTGTTTAGATACGTATAATTAATTGTGGTGTAATATTGATATGATAAAAATATAAACTTTGATAAATTTAAACATAATTACACATAGAATTTTACTTTAAAGTGAATCAATTTTAATTTTTCACTAATAGTGACTTATGCAGACTGAAGTGGAATACGTACATATACCATTGAGAAATGTGAAATTATACATATATTAGAGTCACTTCATATTTAGTTTTTAACTTGAACACTGAACTCCGTCACTTAAATATTATACACTTTTATATAATATATCTTGTGTTTTCAAATTCAAATGTAACATATCATGTGTTTAACTTAAAAATATAAAACACAATTAAAAACTATTAATGAAAATGTCACAATATGATTCTTTGCTTCTCATAAAAAGGTTCTCAATGTGAGTGTCCCACCTTCCGGCTATGTTTAGTGTATTTGTTGGAATAATTTTGTTGGAATAATTACGATAGGAATGCAAAGTGCGTTTAGTGTCTGTATGCAGAATTTAGATGGGGTACCATGTTAGTGAGATACAGATACTGGGTGGCTAAGCTTTAATTGGCCTGCACAGTAACAAGGGAGCAAATTAAGATTAATTAGCTGATTAAAGATGAGACAAATGCGCAACCTACAATCCTTAATCACCCTTTTTGCTTCCCTTTCCACAGTATTACCACTTGCTGCTCTTTTTTGACCTTTCTATCCGTAGTCGTATGTATGTATATTAGGGCAAATCGATCCATATGAGTTGTCAATGCCATACTTTCCTTTTCTAAATTACACTCCCTCCGTCACACGATAATCTTTTTAATTTGACTTTTATGGTCAAATTGAACCAAGTACAACCATTAAATTCTATGTAAGATTATTATTATGTGATATGGCATATATCTTTTAACTAATATTTTTTCAAAAAAAATTTGCATTCACAAAAATATATATTAGTAGTTAAAAATTGATGCAGTTGACTATAAAAGTTAAATTAGGAAGATCATTGTGGGACAGAGGGAGTAGTTTCTTTAGGACAATATCATAGCTATTAGAATCATGAGCTCCTATCATAAAATCAACTAGTACTACGTAGAGGTGGCTCATGATCTTATATTGAGTTGTAACTCTGTCAACCACCGATGTGGGATACTAACATGCCCCTCGCGTGCAACAGTATTAATCATCGCGCAAATGGGGATATAAAGGGGTCATAGGCCCGTGGGCTCTGATACCGTATTAGAATCATGAGTTCCTATCATAAAACCAATTGGTACTACATAGGGGTGGCCCATGATCTTATATATTGAGTCGTAAATCTGTCAATCACCGATGTGGAACACTAACAGTAAACTTAAGCATTCTAGTCCCATAACATTTCCATCATCTGCTTAAACTTATGAACATCTCCAACGATAAACTATTCGATGTCGTAACTTGGCATGCATAGTATATTTTCTAGTAAGGTAGCTTTGAAATTACGTACTTTCTTCGTGGCAAATCATAATAGATGGAGTATATAGTATCTTACACGATCTCACACATATTTAATATGCTAAGGTACATTGAAATGCAATCGTGCAATTCGATCACGAACACAGCATCAAGAATGTAGTTTTGTAGAGTTACGCATACTATACTTGCAAGCGTGTACTCCCTCCGTTTACTTAATTGTGACACACTTTTTATTTTTGGATGTTCATTTTATTTTTGACATTCTCTAATTTTAGTATAATTTAAGATAGTTTTAACCACTCAATTTACTTTACTTATATTCAAGCTATTCTCCACCACTTATATAGCATATTCAAATTTCCTGTACCAAAAGAATATGTGCCATAAACAAATGAACAGAGGGAGTACATGTGGAGTGCTTTACGGTGATGGACTGACTTCAACAGTTTTTGTAAATATTGTAAGCAGGTCCAAAAAACTCATCGTTAAAACACAGATGTTTCGAGTTCAAGTCTGGTTAAGAGAATCGGCATGATGAGAGGAACCTAACAATAGTCAATAGTGCTGCTCTATTCTTAATCTTACACAGAGAGGAATGGAAATAAATGGACAGAGGAATGAGTAGACAATACTAATAGTTTTTGAGAATGGAGAGCATTAATCAGATTCTTTCTCCATCGCATTTACTCTTACTCTTAGCCCCATCATCTATTCAAACACCACAGCTTTGAATGATGAATATGATTCCTCCACATTCCTTTTGTTCTTTTTGGGAATCTTTTAACTTGCAGGACTAATCCATTTGACTAATTCCTATCCTTAAACAAGCAAAATGATTTTAACTTTTTAAAGGAAAGTACTGGTCCAACTTACATGGAGTTCTTCCCCAGATGTGGAGGAGTGCATAGTTCAAAAGAGGATTGGGATTGTAATAGTAAGAGAAGAAGATTGACTTTTGGAAATACGAGGATGGGGTGAGAGACGAGACTGATGATATTGTTGGCCCATCAGCTCTGATGAGTTTGGAATCAATAATATCTCTCTCTTTGTACGTAGCTCTGGCGCCATTTTACTGTTGCTGTCCAAAACTCTCTCTGTTAATATTAATACCAGTGACTACTAGTAGTACTGCGTATTGGCCCAGCTTCAGTGTGACGAGTGAGCCCTCATGTATTGAATGCCAGGCTCTCAGAGGGTGGTCAGACAGATGGAGATGGGCATGGTTCGAGAATCCGACTATAATCCATAAGGTTCGGATCTCATGTAATTATATAAATAGAAAAGTGCATTTTTTATTTGGCAAAATCTTGGTAAATACCGTCTTTCCATAACCTTATGGAAAGACGGAGTTTAATTACAATAATAAAAGGTAAAATATCTTAGTTGCAATATCAAAATTTTATTATGCAACGTGTACTAGTTATAAAGTTTATAACCCGATTCTTGCAACCCGAAAATTTTATCTTTTTTTCTTCTAATTTACACTTTAAACCTTGGTCTTTCCATGACTAATGGAAAGTGTAAATATAATATCGTAAAATTTGAAAGTACAAAACTAACCTTATGTTTTGGTCAAAAGTGTCAATCTAACCATAAAAATCAAATTCCGACCTGAATTCTTTAAAAGGACTATTGTACCTCTTTGGAAAAAAAGAAAATTTTAAAAATATAAAAGGACAATATTATCCATCCTTCCCAAAAAGTGCTCAAACTCTTCCGTCAATCAACGGGTGTCAACACCACTCGTCGCCGTTGAACCGCCGTCGGCTGATGGTGACCGAGTTAGATCTGTACTTTTATTAATAAGACAAAGTTAGATGAATACTTTAATATAAAAAATACAAGGATAAATTAGCACTTGCGCAAAATTGATTGGGACAGATTAGCACTATCATTAAATTACATCTTTTTGAGTAGAGGTCACTCCTAATAAATATGCATTCATTACAACATCATAATCTAATTTTCAATAATATACTAGCAATTTGTATGCCTTTGTTACGAAATTAAGAAACTTTGGTAAATATCTTCCGAAAGAAATTCAGAAATTTCGGTAAATGATTTCCTTACAATATTCGACAACTTTGTAATTGTAAATCGACACATATTGCTACTCGAATACTGCTTGGGATGGAATCAACTTTTCATTATGGAGACCGAATTTGTATACTCTCTCCGTCCCAGATAAGTTGGCATATTTTGACTTTTAGAAGTCAAACTTAGTCAAATTCGATCATTAAATTCTATTATTATATATGCAAAACTACTATCATGTCAAATGTTGGTGGATTCATTGTCACATATATTTTTAAAATATTTTTTAAAATATTTCTTTTCACACATGAGTAAAGGTACTCCCTTCGTCCCACAAATATTGGCATACTTATTTTTTTTTCACAATTTTCGTGATCATGTATGTTTGGCCGTCAATATCTTTAACTACATATAACATTTCCGCATAAAAAACTGATATTTAGAAAATAGATGTTAAAATAAATCTAACAAAATCTCACATGATATTTTTATTATACATATATTAATTTATATTTAGGGTCAAAATTTACCAACTTTGGCTTTGAAAAAGTAAATATGTCAATAATTTTGCGATGGATGGAGTATTAAAGTAGTTAAAAATTGATTCAGTTGACTTCCAAAGATCAAAATGTGTCAATTTATCTGGGACAGATGAAGTATTGAAAATTAATTAGACATTAGGATACAAATTATAAATATATTTATCATACATTAGATTATGAAGTTGCACTTTAACAATGATTAATGAAATCTACCATTTTTTTAAAATAGAAAATATTATAAAGTTGTAATGAATGCATATTTATAAGGAGTGGACTCTCCTCAAAAATATTATTTTATAATAGTGTTGATCAGACCCTATCTTTTTAGAGAAGTGCTAATTTAACCACGTATTGTTATTAAAGTGCTGATCTAACCATGTCTTATTAATAAATATACTGATCTAACCAGGCCACCATCAGCCGATGGCAGTGATCGGCGGGCGGTCCGACATTGATCGGCAACAAAACCTAGGGATATGATGGTCATTAAATTTTTAGTCTTAAACTTAAGTGTATTTTAATCTTTATTAGGTCAGCGCCTGAATTTTTTTAGTCAACACCGGAATAGTGCAATTTGGATATATCTGCACAATTTCTCCAAAAATATAGGGTTAGATTTGCATTTTTAAATTTTACAAGGTTATTTATGCACTATCAAAATTTAATAGGTTTATTTTTGCACTTTCACTTATATAAACCCTAATTATATGTATGATTTTTTTTTTACAATTTTTTACCTTCTAAAAGTGCATTACATTGTTGCAACATTTTATATACTTCTTTCATCTTTACCAAAGTTGTTTATTTGCTTTTCTTTTTAGTACATCTCAAACGCAAAGTTGTTGAATTGAATTCTTTTATAATTTTGTAAGTTTTTATTTTTGTTTTTGTTTTTGTTTTAATTATATTTTAATCTTTCTCATACTCATTCTTCGCTTATTTACGTTACTTTTTATTTTGTTTTGTTCACTTTTTAATCTCTCTCATACTCGTTTCGACTATACTAACATTATTTCATGATATTTCAATATTTCACTTTCAGAAGAAAAAATCCAGCTAAAGTCAAATAATCATCAACTTTGATGGGATAGAGGTATTATGTTAGTGTATGTCCACCCTAAACGTCCCAAGGTGAGATTTTTTCGTATATTATTGTCAAACCAAATTATTCGAAGAGTCCGTATTTTGAAACACGGTATTTCCATATATCATGAAAACACCAAGGTTTAAAGTGTAAATTAGAGAAAATGACGATAAAATTTTCTATTTATAAACTTTATAACTACTACACGTGCATAGTAACTTTTTTTATATTGCAACTAAAATCTTTTACCTTTTATTATTCTAATTAAACCACATCTTTCCATAAACCTATGTAAAGACGGGTTTTCCCATAATTTTCCCATTTTTAAAAAGTAGAGTTAGGAATTTAGTATATACTTCGTATTTTAAACAAATTATATTAGACTAGAGTAGCGAAGTAACATCACACGTTGCGCGATATTATTAATTAAAATATTAGGATTAAGTTTTTTTTACATGTTGTGTTTTACATTTAAATAGAAAACAAGGAATTTTATTCAAAATTTTAAAGGTTATTCACTTAAGGAAAACTATATGAGATAGTAAGAAATCGTTCAATATTGAATACAATAAAATTTAATTATTTTTATAATATTTTATTTTAATTACTTGAAAAGTAATTATTTATATAATTGACATTCATTTCAAAAGGCTATCAAAATTACATGTATCTCATTGCAATAAATAAAATAAATATCAAATGACCTTATTAGTCTCACTAATTACAAAATATTCTCATTTAACAGTTAGTCATCCAAAACAATACTTTATCAGGTATAAATTAATAAATAAATAATATGTATATATTTTTCTATCAGAAGTACTCTATTAATGTATTAAAAAAATTGAACATTTTGTTATGTCAGATTATGCATTTTTTATAATTTTCTTCAGTATATATATATATATGTTTTTGTGTGTTTATGTGTATATATATATATATTACAATGAGATATTTATGGTTTTAATTATATTTTAAGAAGAGATATATTTAAATAAATTATGATTGATTATATATAGTGAATAATTAAAATCAATAACATATTATAATATTAGTATAAGTTATAATTATATATAGTAAAAAAATAAACAGTAACATATTATAACATTAGTATGTTATTTTTAGACAACTTAGGTTTATGTTAGTGAAAATAATTTAAATATTTCCGGTTGACAGCACCATCCAAAAAATAAACAATATCTATTTTATGGTGATTGGAAAAAGTTAGTTTGAAAAAGTAAGTTTTATTTTTAATTCATTACGTGTATTATGATTTGTATAGCATATGGGTGATTGATTAATTTTTATTATTATTATCCAAGTCTTATTAAGGATAGTACTCTCTTCGTTTCTCTATAAATGACATCATAAGTTTAGCTACTTGGATTTAGGTGGAAAAAATGATGGGATGAAATTGAATGTAGAATGTAAAAAGTAGAATGAGTGAATGAAATTGAAGGAATATTACCAAAAATGGAAAGTGTACCAATATAAAAGAAACAACTCAAAAAGGAAAGTGTGCCAATAATAAAGAAATAGAGAGAGTAAGTTAATTAATGGGTTGATACCAAAAGGAAATGGTGTCAAATGTCAATTAACAATGAAATCTCTATTAGCAACTTTTCCACTGCCTTTTTGCATGATTGTGAAAGTGTTTTTTTTTTGAAAAAAAAGGCATAGTCTCGTTTTTTTTATTGTAAAGGGATTTAATTTTGAGTGAGTTTCGTGACAGACGGTCTGTATATAAGTTTATAGAAATACTATTTATTTATTTTATCTTATACACTATATTTATTAAATTACACACTAATTTTAAAAGTTTAAAAATAAGTTTTTTTCATTATATATTTTTATATTTTTACATTCAAGTACAATTTATTACTTGTTTTTATTTTTAAAATACAATATTTAAATTTATAAAAAAAATTATGACATTTAAGGTAAAAAGTAAAGTGAATTGTCCATAAGTTTGATGAAAGACCAACTTTCCTGACACTTTCTCTAATTTAATGCCCTTTTCCATTAGAAATCTTGATCACAAATCTAAGGGTGTCATATAAAAATGTCCTCCCTTTGGAACTTCTAAACAAAACTTAGAAACTCGAAAGTTGAATTTGATATTAAAACATTTAGTATTACAATAAATTTAATAAAGTTATGATATTTTTCTAATTTATATAATAAGGAAATACTGAAATCAAAGTTATAAATATTTGTTTAAAGATTGTGTTTTTTGTGAGTCCATTAACGATTAGATTAACCATGACAAATTCCGTTCATATAAGTTTTAATGTCAGATTATAATTATTTATATTTTTAAAATATAGTTTGAAATATTTTTAAATTTATGAAAATCTTGTTATAATAAATATAAATAAATATAAAATTTCTATTAATTATACAATAATCTCATTTAACAATTAAATGGTATAACATAAGACTTTGTATTTTTTAAAAATTAATATTAAAAAGATAAATTGAGATAGAGAGAGTATACGTAGGCAGATTCAGTTTATAAGTATGCATTTCATTTTTGTTGGTTCAGTTTATTTTATTTTATTTCAATTCAGTTCAATTTTAAATTAATACTTATTATTTAGTTAAAATTTCGATCAATAATTTTAATTTTACCATATATAATTTTAATGTTTTGTGATCAAACCACTTATTACCATAATTTTAATTTCCTATTTAACAATTTATTGCTAATGTTTTGTGAGGCAAGTTTTTGGTACGCAGAAAATATTTGATGTTAGTAATAAGTGCGGGATGGGCCTCTTTATATTTGGTGACAAATGCAAATTTTGGTCAAAGATTTTGAGTGCCTGAATTTAATGCGGCATCGCTCTGTCCACCAAATTTAGAAGAATAATTCTGTGGCTCTAACCCATTTCTTTCGCATTGGATTGGCCCCTCCCGCCATATCTGAATCTGATCATCAAACCACATCTTTTTTTTAAAACTAATGAGAAATTTATGATTTTATTTATTTCAAATTATGATAAGCATGAAATATTTTCCTCCGAAACATTCACTACTATTTTGTTTTTGTTTGTTTTGAACTCCGTCTTGTTATTTATTTATATTCCAATAAATATTTAGGTTATACCCGTGTCGTGTGTCGTCTGGCGGTGTGATGTCAAATTTTACAAAATGGTGAAGGGTGTTTTATTCCGAGCACTATAATTTTTTGTTTGAGGGTCCCGGATTAGTTGTTAATATAGTATTTATTTAGTATTATAAAATTATGAGTTACCTTTACATAATATCAATTGATATTATGATAAAAAAAATCATGAATTTTACATCTTTTGTCAATGCTATTCGTTCTTAATTCCTCTATTCGTTCAATACAGGACTATATGTATTGAGTATTAAATTTAAAATACAGGTTAAAAATACACACCACATTTTGTACAAATAAATGACGTTATGTATTTTCAAATTTTAAAAAATTAAAATTAAGTAAAAGTTTATTAATTTTGAATTTAATTTCAAACCAACGAGGAAATTACCAGCGAACTTCCGGCTAATTTTTCATGAAAATTTTGGCGAATTAGCACTGAATTTTCCGACGATATCATCGGAAAAAGTAGTACAACGTCTGGGTTTGTTTTTGACGGCTCCAATCTAAGGTTTCCACCGTAAAAATATGCAAGATGAGTGATATTTAGCGACAAGCCTGGGCCGTAAATGGAAACTCGCCGTTTATGTTACGCACGGAAGGTGAAATTCAAAGGGGGTGGCTCCGACTCAAACGAGCAACTAACAGGGGGCTGGTGACGGGACGATGAGGTGCGAGCGAGCGAACTGGACGGCAGGTAGGCAAGTTACGTGCAAGCGAGCGGTTCTCTTCATGGTTTCTCGAGGGGAGGTTTTCATCGGCAGTTCTCGCTCTGTTGTTATAGTCAGGGCAAAGGCAAAAAACATTTTCTCAAAATTTCTTTATATTAAGGGGGACTAATGAATCATTTTAAAAAATTTATTCACGTATTCCCTGTAAATTTCATCCTGGTGGGAGCTGGAGCCCCCGCCAGAACTCACTTAGTTCCGCCCCAGGTTCTTGTCCATCGTAGGCTGGTCTTTCTCGCGACATGGTTCTCATGATATGGTTCTCATCTGTCACGCTTGGTGCGGTCTTTATAGAACCATACATGCCCTGGTTCTCATCGCCGAAAAAACTAGGTGGAGATCTGGGGTGGGTCTAATTCACAGGCGGGGCGGGATGTTTTCATGGGCTTGGGTGTGGGAGGGGCTCGGAAGGTAACTAGTTGGGCTAAGAAGCCCACAAGCAGGAGATGGTGACGGGTCAGGATGGCAGTGGGGTTGGATTTGGTTGAGGTCCGTCCCACATCCGCCTCAATAGGTGAGCATAGAGGTAGTTTTGATGGGGTTGTGGCGGAGATGGATATGAAAATCGAGCATGGATCCCATCCCCGCCCCACAAAACCCACTATTTTAATATATATATATATATATATATATATAATATTGTGTATCCTTGATACACATATTTTACCTATAATATTTTCATGTAAATATTTTTTTAAAATTTTAATATAAAAATGATTGTAATAAAGCAAATTTTGGAAGTTTTTTGAGATATAAATGGAATGAGCACAATGGGATTGAAATGAGTAGGGAGACCCAAGTGGGTAATGGAATGTCGATAAACCTGATTTTTCTATTCTAAATAAAAATTTGGTCTAAAAATTAAATTTTCATCATTTATCCCTAGAGGTAATTTAGAATTAGCGTTTTTGGATTGAATGTTTTGATACCAATTCTCTAATACTCCCTCCTTCACGGAATAAATGACACATTGAAATATGTCTCGGTATTTTATGCAAGATGAGATGTCAATGAATAATTGTGAAAAATTAGGGATATTTTGGGAAAGTGGTGGGGTTATCCTCAAAGTTGTAGAATTTAAAAAGGACATTGTGGGAATTTTACAACATATTCTTTACCATTTTAGGTTATAATTAAAGTGTGTCATTTTATATGGGACGGATGAAAATAGAAAGTGTGCCAATTATTACAGGACGAAAGGAGTAGTAAGTTCGACAGGTTATCAAAAAAATTCTTTGGAATGGAGAGTGAAACTCAATATTCTACATATTTTCTTGACTCAGTTCCAATAAATTTTCTATATTATATAACCTGACATTTATTAACACTGCAATTAATTTTTGGTTTGAAGTTAATAGTAATTTTTAATCACTTCAGAATATATTATAAGAGTGTCTCTTGAAAGACGATCTTTCCATAAGTCATGGAAATGCAAAGGTTTAAAGTGTAAATTAGAAGAAATCAAGATATTTTCGGGTTGTATGAACCAGATTATAAAATTTATAACAACTACATGTTGCATAATAAAACTTTAATATTGCAACAAAGACCTTTTACCTTTTATTATTATAATTAAACTCCGTCT
>JAULKM010000003.1:9792638-9820299 GCA_032355605.1 Rubia tinctorum | reverse complement strand
AATAACAGTCAGACCAAATGGTTCCACAAGAGCTGGATTGATGAAGACTCCCTTCAGAATTATAGAGAAATAGTTACCAGAAAAAATTCCACCAGGAAGTGCCACTTTATCTATTTTGACTTGGACAGAGAAATAGACGAGCACTCTGGCTTCCGATTTTTTATAGTGTTTCTTTTTCACTTAAAACTTACTCCCTCCGTTCCATTAGAATAGTCATTTTTCAGAACATGTTTTTGTTCCAATAGAAGTATCCTTTTGAAATTCATCTTTACTTGATAATCTTTTAATAATTCTATATATTTTTAGATAGATATGAAGAGTAATAAGATGTGTGTTCGTTGCAGGGATATATTTGAGAATAAATGGTTAAAGTGCAATCATAGCCTAATTTCTTTGATGAAAATAAATTGTTGATTTTATATCAAATATGACTCTTCTAATGGAATGACGAGTAGTTGATTACGTAACCTTGCTAGTCTCCGGATGCAGCACATTAAGGTTTTGTCTAGTTTAATGAACTACTGAAAACAGGAAATTAATCGTAATATTAGGAGTTCCTGAGAATAGATATGAAGCTCTGCAAGTATTATCCATTGCGTCGAGATAACCTCGACAGATTTTGATCGTGGTTTTTCCCCCCACTGAAGTCTTGGTTTTTAGTGACATACCTTAGTTTTTGCTGCTAGGCGATAAATGTGAGGAACATCAGGCTGCTTATGGTGCTTTGGATATGCCACTTGACCATACAAATTATACTTATCGATGAGCTTAAGAACTGTAGTGAGGACATGTGAGCTGCTGTTGGACATTTCTTCTATGTCGTCTCTGTTACCCAGTATAAGCGCCTATGATAGAAACATAGGCTGCTGTTTGTATAGCTCTACACAGTATTATTTTCATGAATTTGGCTGGAAGCAGTAAAATGCAGGATACCAGATTAGCTAGTTCACGAAGGGGTTGGCATTCACCAAAAGCCTTGAGTAAAGTGGTAACATTCTTTTTAGGATCTGGACGTGACAATGCAAGTATCATGGGCTTGTGTGGATTTGTGAAGAAGCGCATTATCTGCAGTCAACAATATCAAGAATCACGAGTAAGTAAAAAATAATATGCTATCATCATTATTATTGTCATGTAAACCTGGTGTAATCCTATCACGAATTATTTGTAATACTTGGATAGAAACTTTGACATCATTGATTTATTTCTGCTTGCTTTTCATCTTCTAATTAGAAGACACCTACCTCGGACCAAATAGGAGGCATTGGCCTTTTCTGAGTTCTGTCAGCTCCGATGAGTGTGTTAAGATCTCCATCACCCTCTAGCGTGTCTTGTGCAATCACACCACTGAAGTCCATGCCTGGTGGTATCACCTGCTCCCTCATAAGTTAACGGGCATAAAACAGAAAGTGAGTAGGCATAAATTGGAGGTTTCTAAAAGGAAGCTTTTGTCTAGACCTATAATGGAAATTAAATTCTTAACTTGCAGAAAGTTGTCTAGAGTTAGCTAGTTAGATTTGCTGATTTAGAATGAGAAGGATTGGTGTGTGCTATTAGCACTAAAACTGTAGTTATGGTGCTTGAATCTTGAGAATTTTCTCTCATGGGGAGTTAGTTAGAAATCAGAAATCACATTATGAAATAAAAAGTGCATACCACCATCCTCGGCATGTATCGCCCAAGACAGCTAACTCCTCTACGTCTGCGAACCCTCAGCTTCCTCTCCAACTGGATGTCAAAACCATCATAGAGTCCCCATTGCTCTTCAATTTCTTGTCTTGTGCTAGTCACCACCATTTCTGCAGCATCAAGTCCCAATTCTTCAGCTTCAATTCTTCTGAGTATTTTGTAGGTAGTGTTGATGTTCTCCCTGGAGAGTCTTCCTTGTTTTAGTAGCTGTTCAAGTTTGTTTCTCCCTAAGGAATGCCCTGTTAACACCATTGGGACATTTAAGACTCCAGATAACTGTGCTGCTGCTTCTCCTGCATCAGCATAGTGGCCGTGGATTACATATGGCCATGTTGGTTTCCCGCCATTGACCTCATCTCCTATAGCTTTTCCCATGTTGAGAATATGGGCCAAGGCTCCATCTACAAATTCTGGAATGTAAGCCCAGAGTGATTCCTTTGGAATATATCTGCAGCAAAGTGATCCATGTCAACTCCCAGCATTAACATTCTGAGAGGACGGTGTAGCGTAAAAAGGAAGAATGATTGGGTGTTCTAGCTTGAATGTCTTACTTTTCTCTAGGTCCACACGGGATTCGGACAATATAGGCGCCACAGCTACCAAATCCATCAGACGGGCAGCAAAGCATCTCAATTGGCTCACCATAGCTGTAGTCAACATCCGGGGATGTAATTTGTCGAGTCAGAAGATCGACTCGATGCACTCCTTCGGTATTGGCCAGTGCTCTGGCGAGTTCCACAGCATATTTTACCTACCATATGCAGAATGACTAGTGAACTAGATTAAGATGTAGTAGGATAGGTGGTCTACTGCTTTTGAGTAAAATCTATTTCCAGTACTATACTCCTTGCTGCTTATCAGGTAAGACTGTTATTGGTTCTTGAACTTTGTAACTCTGGCATTAATGTTTTGTCCACAAATCATTTTCAATTCCAGCAATAGGAGAATGAATGCAAGATCAAGAGCTGATGTTGCATGTCAAATAAAGGAAATGGTTAGTTTTTTGCTACCTGACCACCAGTATCAGAATCTCGGCCAAGTTCCATGTTATCTCCACGCACCAACCCGTGAAGACTGCATAAACAGTTTGCATGGTGCTGGGAAGCTCGTGAGTATTTTCTTTTTAACTATTGAACTGCATTTTGTAGAACATTTTGATGATGAAAGTGGGTTTTCTTGCACCATTCTTTTTTCTTCGTGTGTGTGCTAGTATAAAATCTCATGACTCTTGGACGATAAATTCTACTTTGGGTATCAGTGAGAAACTCCTGTTGATTTTCCCTTCTATTAGTTTGCTTGTAATGATATTATTTCCTATTTTATGGACTTGTAATAGTTTCCTGAATACATATGAGATAAGAGAGTGGAATGTGTACCTGATGAGTACAATGTAAAGTTGCCTTGATTTCTCGTCATTAGACCATAACGTTGCAACAGAATTTGTCCTTTTGATAACATCGGGTATGGGTTCTGATTGGGTAGCATCGCCTTTCTCCTTCACCTTCAGAGAGTTCAGAGAGATCAGCAGCAGCATCACTCCTACCCCTTTCCCTTTCAAACCTGCGCGTTACAAGCTTTTGCGCATCATCCCAGGCTACCTGCAAAAGGCGTCATGAATTTCACTCATCAACTCTTGCTGGCCAACAGCAGTTGTCGGTGCAGAAGCATTAGTGAGCGCAGAAAAGTGTTGAAAGATACCTGTTTCTTCCTTCGGGCTAGATGCCAGATACGCCAGCACATATTTTCAAGCCTGTTGTTCCTCTCATGGGATTTCCTCGTTGCCACCACCTGCATGCACCAGGAAGATATTCCAGGTTCAGTTTAAATATTTCCTCCTGCTTTTCCCTATGATGCAAGTAGTTTGTCTCCTTTTCTTAATTAAGCGAACTGCCACAGTTATTGATCAGACTATCACCGCTTCTATAGTGGTAGTTTCTGTATCTGCTTACTACTTGTATTGACCTTACAATAAGCACAGTTGAACTTGCAAGGTGAGTTCTTGGTTCATGAAGTCCTGATGAGCGATGTTACTGTGATTATGTGAGGTAAGCAGAAGAAGACTTACCTTGATCCAAGTTCTATATAGGTCAGACTCATCGAAGCTATTGACAACTTCTTCTACGAAGTACCTGGTGGGACTAAACAGCTTCCCTCCCTTCTCTTTCTCAACTTCAAATTTCTCAAACTTCACCGTCTCATCAAACCTTTTGCTCACACTTTTATCACTGATGTTTTTATTGTTGCTCTTCTATTCTTCTTTGGAACTGCTATTGCTTCTCCCACTTCCCACCTTCAGTATTGCTTCCAAGTACCCGTTTAGCCATTCGTTTCCAGCCATATACAGCTAATGGCGCAACTGAAACATGAAGATGAAGAGGTTAAGTTTGTAGGTAAGATGAGGGGAGCAATCAGTTGTTGAAGGAGAAGGAGGATTGATGTGCCTATATAAAGAGAGGGAAAGGCGTGGTTGTGGAGAGACTTTGAAATCTCTAGTTTTTGAAGGCCTCAAGGCACAAGCGACAGAGTTGTGCTCTATTGATTTCAAGATTCTTCTTATTTTCATTTTTATATTAACATTTTGAACCGCTCCAAAAGAGTGTCATTCATCGAGACTTGCAAATATGATTTTTATAGCAAAGGGAAAAATAAAAATTGTACATCCTTTCTTCACACTTTTTAAACACCGTTAACTAGAGCTGTCAAATCGGTTATTCGGGTCAGGTTCGAGTTTGGTTCAAACAAGTTCGGGTTGAAACGAGTCGGGTTGAAACAGGTCGAAATCTGTTGATCGGGTCGGGTTACTTAAGAACATGTACTAGCGATTTTCAACATTTCACCAAAAAATTCATTTATTTAATATTTCTATATTTAGGGAAAAATAACAAAAATCATGTATTTTGGAGCAACGTATAAGCTGTTGGAAAATATGGTATAATAAAAGTTGATTTCGTCAATTTTGGGCTCAGTTTTGAGCAGTACCCAAAATGAATTGGGTTGGTGGATGACATTTTTGGATTCTACGTTGCGAGTACTATGAAATCGGTTACTCGAACACTCAAAACGGATCAAGAGTGAATGAGATATTGATATATAAAGATTCACTCATGTTTTGGTCGGAATAAAATTCCAAGTTGATTCGGTCGTGTTAGGTTAGAGTCCAGATTATCAGGTCATAATTGGATTTCAGGTTGAGTTCGGGTCGAGTCGGGTTCGGGTTTGAACCCAGATTATCATGTCAGAATCGGGTTTTGGGTTGAGTTCGGTTCGGGTCGGTTTCGGGTTTGAGTCAGTATTTTGCGGGTCAGTATCGGATTCGGGTTGAGTTCGGTTCGGATCGGGTCGGGTTCGGGTTTGAGTCAATATTTTGCGGGTCAGGATCGGTTTCAGGTTGAGTTCGGTTCGATTCGGGTTTGGGTTCGAGTCAATATTTTTCGGGTCAGGATCGGGCTCAGGTTGAGTTCGATCAGGTTGGTTCGGGTCGGGTCAGATATTGACAACTTTAGTTGGAATCATAATGGAAAAGGTGAAAATATAGAAAAGAAGGCCACAAAAATCCAAATCGCCCGTGGCAATAAATATAGGGAAGAATGGACAGTATATACATTAAATTGTGGACAGTGGCCTAGCATAGTGATCACGTAGTCACAGTCACAGTGTGTCTGAATATGTAAGAAAGACTGAAACAGAGGAGCCCAGACTAGCCATATAATGTAGCACTAAACTATGGCCTACAAATTTGAGTTTCTCTTCCCAACTTGAATACTCACGCAAAAACGAGAATATATCGCTAAAATCGGAAGGAGCATAGGAGTGATAGTCCACACATATTCGATGACGCTCGTGGACGAAGAGAAGAGAAGAGAAGAGAAGAGAAGAGAAGAGAGACCGCTAGTGAAAGGGCTTGATTTTAACTTTTATCGTATGTGTTATGGTGATATTAGAAATATTAGACGAGACATATTTGAAAATGAGGTTATGCTTCCACACGACATGTTGCGTCTATACATTTCGATTGAGAGCATTCCTGAATTTATGTGTCTGCTGCGCACTTGTGCAACGTCCTTCTAAAAGTTTGGTGTATTAAGAGTAAACTTACATGTGTAGTTCAGACGATAGTCATTGCAATTTAATACAACTGATCACGATTATCCGCGAAAATGGTGACCCGTAAAAGGCGCAATTAGATGAGATGCTGTGCTCCGGTTCCAATTGCATGCATGCACTCACTTTGTCTCTTCTGTTCTTCGTGACGTTACTACATGTACCTACTGTTTCCTCTCCTTCCATTGCACTCCATCTCTTGTTCAAGTATTTTGATGAGGAAGTGATAACATAAAACGGGTCGCTTCTCCCTTCTTTTATTTCACACCATCTTATGTTTCGCCAACATCACTAACGTAATTTTAATATTGGCTTCAAATAAACGGACAGCAATTTTAAAAATATTCGTTGGTAAAATATTGGGAAAAACTGTATTTTCATAAGGTTTAATTAGAATAATAAAAAGTAAAAGATTTTAGTTGCAATAATAAAAAATTATTATGCATCGTGTAGTTGTTATAATGTTTATAACTCGATTCATGCAACCCAAAAATTTTATCTTCATTTTTTCTAATTTTCACTTTAAACTTTGATCTTTACATGACTTATGAAAGACCAGGGACTCGTATTCGTTAATGAGTTTAATAGCCATACTTAATTTATAATTAACTTTATATCTATTAGAATCAACTGATTGGCTGGCCAGCATAGTTAAGGTTGATAAAGGTTGTGGCTATCTCCAATCCAGAACCCGAGGTGTGAAACAATTGAAGGTTATACCACTCGATACATTTTGGCAACTAACCTTATAAGTAGTTTTTTTTTTTTGGGGATTTTTATACATATTTTTGGCTGTTACTATTTTATCAGATCAAATAAATCGTCTATTAAATATTTTTGCATGGTCAAAAGGTCATATATTCCATAAAATGGAAAATATAACAAGATCAATTTCTTTACCCGGCTTGTTGGACTTTTTAATTTTATCAGTTACATTTTAGGGAATTTTACACATTTAATCCTAAATTTAGATTGAATATGTCAATATAATCCTACAAAACGAGAAGTGCTAAAATAACCCTAACTTTATGATGAAATGTGCAATTATAACTTTTTGTCACTATTTAGATGTTGACTCATCAATTTAGATATTGACCGGACCTCAAATGATGAAAATACTCTTGCCCCTCATAAGCTAAAAAGGGGTAAAATGAAAATTCAACTTATGGGGGCAAGGATATTTCTGTTATTTCAAGTCCGGTCAACACCCAAATTGATAAGTGAATGCCGGAATAGCTTATAACTGCACATTTTATCATAAAATTGGGGTTATTTTGACACTTTCTCATTTAATGATTACATTAGCATTTTCAACATAAAGTTAGTGTCATTTTACCAGTTGACTCTCATTATATATTAAGCAAATAGTGGTTTTGGTTTTTATTAAACAATAGGAGCAAGTAGTAACCAAATAATAACTAAGAGCCATGAAACATAAACTTGTTAGAGTCCGTCTCTTGAACGATGGTTTTTACATAAGTAATGGAAAAACCAAGGTTTAAAGTATAAATTGGAAGAAATAAATATAAAATTTTCGGGTTGCATGAATCGGGTTATAAACTTTATAACTACTACATGTTGCATAATAAAATATTAATATTGCAAATAAGACATCTAACATTTTATTATTCTAATTAAATCTCGTCTTTCCATAAGTTTATGGAAAGATGTTTTTCCCAAGAATTTGCCAACTTGTTAATAATCTACTACTGGTGGTAAATAAAACAAAACATTAGTCACAAATATAGTAGTGCATAAACAAGGAACTAAAGCAAGCGGTTTATGGACACGCACATTGCAATGAGGGGTGAGTGGAAATTTAAGTATATAGTCAACAAAGGGATTGATTGTTGGCCGGAAAACACCGAGTAAGAGGCCGGACGGGGGACACATAGGGATCAAGTGGCTGCAAAGGGGGGGACCCCCTCTTCAACTTTCCCGATTCGGTGATTGTATTTGGAATTAATCTGTCATTTCTCTAATTGGAGATTGAGTTGTCGGCCTAGCAAACAACCCTGCCTAATCATCATTCCACGTACCATATAATATAAATAGTTTTGTCAGTCGGGAATATTAAAAATCATTTTAACTAAGGCAAAGTTTTGGAAAAAATCGTCTTTCCATAGACATATGGAAAGACGAGGTTGAATTAGAATTATAGAAATGTATAAGGTTTTAGTTGTAATATTAAAAATTTATTATGCAACATGTAGGAGTGATAAGTTTATGACCCGATTAATACAACTCGAAAATTTTATTTTAATTTGTTCAAATCTACAGTTTAAACCTTGGTCTTTCCATAAGTTATGGAAAGACCGTATTTCAATAGACGGACTCTTTTGCATTGATTTTATATTTTTAAAATAATATCCCCTGTATTTCAATTCTTAAAAGAATCAGCAGCATCTGGAGATTTGTAAATCTTTAGAGCAGGTAATGAAATTCTCTCCAAGTGTATTAAGCCCCGAGATTTCTGATCTAAATGAGAGAGAGAGGTGAAGATTGTATCTGAGTGAGCATTCATGGATAGGTTATCAGCAACTAAATTACCGCCTTAAATTCCACTTAAATTCAGTTTGTGGAAAATTCCATTTGATGGCACATATTTTTGGTTTTTTAGGGTGCCTTAAAAAAGGGAATAAATCCACTATGCATCCAGGTTTTATCTTCAAGTTTGTTGCTGCAAGCATGGTTAATGTAGAGGGCAGTAAAGATAAAAGATGTATCTTGCTCTTGTGACACGAGAGCATGTACAATGATGGTTTTGGAGTGGTTTGAATTAAAAATTGTGATTAAATAGGGACAATAATTTCCACATCAAAGGATTGAATGTGGTTGGAATTAATGCCAACCGTGGGCCCTGATTGGAATTCTCCAACCGGTCCTAACCTGACAAAAGTCAGGCCTTCACGTGGGGGGCTGTCAGACCAAGCTTTGCTTGGACTATTTCTGTGGATGTGGCTGTGGTTGTGGGCCCTGGCCCGCACGTCTTTTATTTTGGCTGCATGTGCCACGTGACGCCTTCCGGTTGTGCCACGTGGCCACATGCAGCCCACATCTTTTTTTAATTTTTGAATGGACACGTGGTGCGCCCTTGTGCTGCCACGTGTCCCAACCGAATAATTTAATTTTTTTTAAAAAATCTGAAAAATATTGAAAAAATTCTGATTTTTAATAAAAAATTTCCTTTAAAAATTCTGATTTTTGTTAAAATTTTGAAATTAAATTTTGGTTCTTTTAAAGATCAAAATTACATTCTTTAAAAATATGTATATGGTTTTTTAAATTATGGTTTATAAAATAAAATTTTCAAATCAAAATTAATTTTGGAAATGAAATTCGAAAAAATAAATCCAATTCAATAACTATAGGTGTGTCATTAAATTTCACATTTAAATTTATTTTGTTAGGTAAATTTATTCGAATTAATTAGTAAAGATAGAATTAATGAGTACGATAAAGAGAATCAAGTGGTGTCCATTAAGTGGTTTGTGAGAGGTTTCCACCATTGTGGGAAAAATGTAGTGTTTTAGTTGTAGTTTAAATTGCTGAAGTGGAGGAGATAGATTGACTATTTAATTAAGTGAAACCACAAGAGTGGTTTGGAAGTGGTTTTACCATTGTTCGTTGCCTGAGTTTATGATGAAGATCGGAATAAATATAGGACTATATGGGTTGTGTATTACTCTGGTTTTTAAATATTTAAATCGTCATGATTGAGTATGTTAGAGAAACCGTTTAAACTTTCACTGAGTGAAACAATTCAGAAATAGCTTACTAATGTAAATATAGTAAAATAATATAGATGGGTCTTAATTTATAAAGTGCTCTCGTATGCTCACCACCAACTAATAGAATGTATCCAATGGCAAGTCCAGGGTCGTCTACAAATATGTTAGAATTCTAGAGTTAACTATACAAAATTCACAACCGGACATTACTCCAATTGTGTGTCAGGAATAACTAGTGCTATAAACATAGGATTTGTGGATTTTTATCAAACAACTACTAATCATGCAAACAAGAGAGATTAAACTATATTAGACTAACCTTGGGGATATTTGCGTAACATGACTGATGAATGACTTTGATTCTAGATTCTATCACATATAAGACATATAAACATATCTCATATCTATTTCACATAGTGTGGGTGATATTTGGGCCATTCCCAATGTCCGTCACACAAAGGTTCATCGATATATTGTTGGCTATCACTACCACCTCCGTCATAAGGGAAATTGTATCGATAGACTACATATACGGTCCTCTTTCTGCATAAAAACTCACTCCCAATACTAAGTCACCCTCGCTTAAAGGATCAAGTGTCTAAGTAGTCGCCTTGCGTAGTTAGCAACCTGTAGGTATGAGTAAGAAAAACACATCCCGAGCACTCCACTATGGACGCTTTTCTATAGGCTTATAGAGGCAAAGAAATAGGCGCCTCGTGATGATTATAGGGTTGAAACGACTATTGTCGCTACACTACAATTCTAGTTGCTACAAACTATTATGCTCATCCCATCAGGGTACACCAAGTGTTTTTACACCCCCGTTAGGGATCTCGTCCCTAAAATGAACATTATTACCCGATGATCCAATCAGGTTAGGTTCTAATGATCGAAATGGTACTCCCGATCATACATGTATGCACTTACAAAGCCGGTACTCACGAACCTACAATAGAACTAACCCAACACTCTCACCATCAGGCCTAGCACGATAACATATCTCATATGAAACTACGGTGCACAATATAATATACGTAACATGCATCTCACAAGAATAATAAACACAAGTCGAATATTCATAAACATAAAAGTTAGGAAGATCTAAAATCTCATAAAATCATCTCCTAGTCATGAATAAAATTAAAATCCCCAAGTAATACACTACTCCATGGACATTGAACCCAATACAATTATTGGATTCAATGCCATAGGTATAAACTAGGAAATAGTAAAATGAGAAGGGAAGAGTTAGTCTCTTTTTCTCTCTGCCTACTCTTAACTCTAGGAAAATGAAATGAAATTACAACTTGTTAAACCCTATTACACTAGTTCCTCTTCATATAGTAGGTGGAAATGGGCCTTAGAGAATCCCAAAACAAAGGGAAACCTTAACAGCCACGCCGGTACGGCCGTGCAATAGTACACGAGCCACAGACTGGAGGCTTTCCTCAGCCAAATTCACGTGACCCACACAAAGTCTTGCGAGCCGCTGGCTAGAGAGCATTCTTGGTGGTCTGAGAGGTACGACCCGTGCAAAATCTCGTGGGCCGTTGTATGGAGTTATCATCCCCGACTTCTGATGATGCAACCACATAATAGGGCGCGAGCTGCCGAGTGAAGGTCTGTATCCTTACCATATTGGAGCATGGGCTGTGTCATGGGTTGTGTCTTGGAGAAAGCCTTCTTAAACCTCAGATTGGGAGCTATGAAGAGATCCTCCAATGTGGTGTCATGATTTATTATCGTGCGCTTGGGTTGTGGAAGCACCTAAAGTTGCAAATGGTTGTACTACCATATAGCCAGATAAAACGATCCTCCGTGGTAGTGGTGGTAGCGATCATAGACGCTCTTGCCAAATTTTCCATTGTATACTTTGTCCTCAAACGACCCAAATTTTCCAAAGAAAAATGGGAAGGCGCCTCGTGTCCTAAGTATTGTGCAAGAAGCACAACCATTTCTCTCATTCATATCATTCTGGCCTTCTTCTTCCCCATGAATACACACTGGTCCACAAAAGTCTCCACCAGCTTAGGATATAAGTTTCCTTCTGGAGTCAAAGCCAAAAGGATTTGTACGTCTCAGTTAGGGCATTGAGAAATTTCCCCGTGGCAACGAACTCACATGGATAGGAGTCGGTGCATGTACCGCAAAGAAGGGTGGACTATTACAACACTTTTGTCCGAGTGGTTCCTATCCACACCTATCAAGTTCCTCCAAAAACTTTTCAACAAGAAAGGAAGTCCTTTTCTGTGTGTCTTGGGAACTTCCTTCCCATACTTCTGCCCAAATGCTCGAGCGACTTCCCTGTTGGTCATTGAGTACTTCTTTTCGTCCAAGTGGAATGTGATGGTCCTTCTCTATCACTGTCTGATGTTTGCTCCACGGTTGCCAAGAACTCCAAAGTCCATCAAATTTACGTCTTGGAGGCATCTCGAGGAAACATTCTAGATTATCTGACCTAGCAAGTAGGTGACGGGTTCGAGTAGGCCTAGTGCTACCAAAGTTTCTTTGCATGCAAAATTGGTCTCTAAGATTGTTCTCATTGGCCTTTTAAGATGCTTCCATTTCTAGGCTGCACCCCCGATGATGTTAGTCAATCCCATGAACTCATCACCAATGGCGAGAGTAGGAGGTACATGAGTTTTCTGCTCTTGTCTCCCAACTTTAGCCGAACCCTACCCTTTATCACGTTGGGAAGTTGTTCTTTTCTTCGATTTACTCCTCTTAGGACTTGATGTGTCCATTTTATTTGAATATTTTGGGATTTTTTGGACTCACTTTTTTGCCTTTTTGTCATCTGGAGCTTGTGTTTTACCTCGAAATTCTCTTAGGAGAGTTTAGAGCCACTTTTACGCTCTTATAGATTTTTAGTGGATTTTGTGTGACGGGGAAATAACACAGAGACTTGAAGACCATGAAGTTCATCTTTTGAAGACTTGAATAATTGAAAATTTTAAGAGAAGTGAACTAGAGAGGGAGCTACAAGACAAGAAGAATGAAGGGCAACCAACTCTGTCTGTCGCGAGTCGCGACACATGTGTTAAGAGTCACGACAGACCATTGTCCATATTTACTTTTTGACTTTTTGTACTATAAATAGCATCTTATCCTCTCTCCTTCACATACCTTTTTCTCCCGATTTTTGCACTTTCAAAACCCTAGTTTCTTCCATTTTCATCTTAGATTATGTTTAAATTGTTGTTAATACATAGTATGATTTGTGTTAGCTAAACTCATCAATTGGGAGAAATTGATTGAAACTTCCAAACCCATGTAGTGAGATTCTATTTTGCTCTTTCATGAACATTTCTTGTTGAGCATTTATTGTGCCATTAATGTTAATGTTTACATAATTTATGGAATGGTTTGTTTGAGAATATGAAGTGTTTGTATAAATTGTTATTAGGGTGTTAGCAAAGTGTACAATTTCTTCTTACTTCTGGCATGAAAATCCAAGAACATGGAATTAGAACTTCTTGTGTAATATGATATTAATCTTACTAGATGAGTATGTTATTATGGTTTGTTATCGTATTTTTCATGAGGTAGCAATGAAATGTTGATCTTTCTAGGGTTATCCTAATAAATGCTCTATTTGGTCAAATGGCTAGGCATTTGGCAAAATGTTTGTTGTTATCAAATCTGTGGTCCTTCGTATATAATGTCATTGATGAAATATCTTTATGGTCGTTGAACATCTAAAGTGATCATTAATGAGGTTTTCAAATGATTGTTGAACGTCTATGCGAATTACTATTAAGAGAAAAAGGATATCTATCTATTTAAACGGAAGTGATAGCATTCTCCATAGGCATTAAATGTGAATGAATGAGTGACTGAATCTATGATCTATAAGAGGTTTGATCAATTGCCCCCAAGGCCTTCTTATTTGTGATTTTGCCATGTTTTAGTAGCTTGTTGTATGTTTTGCATATTTACTTTATTTTGTTGATTGCTTTGTCTTCAAATTCGTAACTTAGAAAAAATCAACCAAAACCCCCCCTTTTTACATGCTTTCTTGTATATATATATATGTATATATATGTGTGTGTGTATATATATATGTATGTATATCTATATCTAGCCATATCCACCCTTATATGCATGAACCCTTCTTCTTCGTGGATGGCCTTGATTTGCCACTATCTTCTTAATTGTATTAAGGAAGTATTTAGGGCTTATAAATTATATTTTTGAGAGATATGACGACGACCTCCCAGGACCCATTCTAGCACAACACAACAGAAGAGGTAATGGAAAAATACACACTTGGGAACAAAGATCACTTAGGAAGAAATATTCATCCTTAACACTAACATATAGAAAATAATGTCATCTCAACTCAAGGATCATAATCATTCCCCACACTTAGTTCAATCTAACATCATGCATAAAACCCACATGCTCAATACCCCCCCCCCCCATATAACACAATAATGCCAATGAAAAAAGTAAACACAAAGTTCAAAGAGTTACCCGAATTTGAAGTCTAGGAGATGAAGATCACATGAGAAATAGCAAATAGTGCTCTCTTTAGAGAAAATTCCCAAATTCGAATTTCTACTATTGTGAAATGAGGGTGGCTGTTTTTGAAGTAAATGGAGTGATTTAAGTTATCTATATTTATGGGAGAACATACTTTGAATTCAGATTCAAGGAATCAATGATGTTCCACAAGTGGGTTGTTTAGGAGAGACAAAAAGAAGGTAGTAATGGTTTGGAGAAAAATAGAAATTTTTGGAGTAAAAGATTTATGAATTCATGTTCAGAGAAGGTCTTAATGCTTGATGTAGTGCCACAGGAACTAATCACTTTGGGAAAGAAGAAAGTTGCGAAATTGATGGGGCTAAAATGCTTGCCTTAGCAAAGTTTCATTTTTTCCCGACTGTAATATTTCTGGCTGGCACGACCGTGCCATATGAAGGCCTTATGCTAGTTCTTCTTACACGAGCCTTACACGATCCGTGCTCCCCCGCACCTTCATTTTTTAACACTTTACACCAAATCCTATTTTCCCAAACCAAAACTAGTAGACTCGATCTCAGACTCAATAGCAACAAGAATTCTCAACAAAATCCTTTGCCAAATAAACAAAAAACATGAAAAAGTTAACTACTAAAAACACCAAAACAAAGAAAAGCACCGTATATTTATCGTCGTCCTCACAACTTGTTTTCTTCATGCATTCAATTTATAAAAAACCTACCATTGGGTCTCCTGAGTCACCATATGTGACTCCACCCATGATGACGTCTTTGTGGTGAGGTTTCCACAAAGCGTGATCCTTACCTTCACGCTCCCTGTCAACAACCAAGAGTTCAAATTCATTCTTAGCTAATTATGACTCCTTAGCCTTTTCCTTGGGTTTCGGAGGCGGTCTAAGAATTTATAATTCCTTGCCACTCTCCACCAACTGCTGCATTTTAGTGGCTATGAATTATAATCCACAATAGAACGATTATTACTAAAATCACGCAAGGCATATGTGTCATCAACATTTTTGTCACAATCAAAGCTCAAAGCATGTTTTCCCTCATCAATCATATCGAGACTCTCATCGTCATCGCTCATGCAATATTAATCAAATTGGTCAAACCCATAACATAAGCTTATACCAATGCTAGCAAGAGAAGAAGTAGAGGATTCATGCTTAGATTTATAAATGTCAAACCTGACCTTATAATTGTCAATCTCTAGGTTTAATATTCCAAATGAACATTTATTTTAGTCTTTGATGTTTTCAAAAATGGTCTCCCCAATAGAATTGGGGTTTCACCTCCGTCGTGCATCACATCAAGGACATAAAAGTACGCCGGAAACATAAGATTACTTACTCTAACCATTACATCCCTAACTATCCCCCTTGCTTGGCAATGATAGACTAGTTGGAATATCACCCTAGTGTCCCTAAGCTCACCTATATCAAGAGTATCAAATAGGATATATGGGATAACATTAATCGAACCTCTTAGGTCAGTCATAGCATCTTTAATCAACATAGCTACCACTTACAGAAATAGGAATTGAAAACATGCCGGGGCCATCACACTTTTTAGGAATATTTCTATTGGCTAAAGTGGTGACTCCTCTTATTTTAAAATTTCCTATTTTTATTATATGTTTAGTCCTTGTCATAGTGCAAGCATTTAAAAAAAATTAGCATGCGATGGAATTTGTTCAATTGCATCTAAAAGTGGAATACTAACCTCAACCTTTTTGAATGCTTGGCTGATTTGATCTTTGTTGGATATCACATTCGATCTTTCCCTTAGAGCACTCGGGAATAGTGGTGGAGGGTTGAACTTCACCTCGGTGGTAGGGAGCTCTTGTGTGGGATCTTCCTCAATGATTACTTCTTTCTCTTCAAAAGCGGCCTTCTTGTTTTCCACAAACTTGTCATCTTCTTCACAACCTCATTCTTGGCTTATCAGACCTCCTTCTCACTTCTCTATTTAAGCGCAATCACATTTCATGGATTTATTTCGGTTGGGGACGGTAGCTTTTCAGAGTCTCTATCCTATAGCTAGCTCACCGAGGTGGGGAGTTGACAAACTTGGATCTCAAAATTTTTTATGCTTGAGAAAGCTTTTGTGCATAGCTCTTTAATTTCTCTTCGAGTGCGCTCCGCGAACATGTCACTTTTCTTGGTCAATTGCGCAATCATCTGTAAGATCTCCTCCCAATCTGACTTATAAATTGGAGCATTATTGTTGAAAGACCCTTCTTCCCTATGGTAGGCTGAGATGGATTTCTCCCTCAATTGTACCCTTGGTTGTCATCGTGCTATCAGAAATTTGGGTGATTGCGATATTGGGGTCGAACGAGTTTGCATAAGGGTCTTGGTGATCTCCACCTTAGCTCTCTCAGAAACCTTGTTGCTACCTTTTACCAAACTACCTATTCCCTCAATTGAAGTCCAAAGCCTTTACCTCCTCAAAGTCCTCCACAACTTGTGGACACATGTATGTTAGATGATCCAATTTGTAAATCTCGCACACTTGTACTTGCTGAGTCCTCCCCTTTATGAATTTCTTCATCATTGAAGCAAGAACTTGGACTTTCTCTTCAAGCTTAAGGGAGTGAGTGGATTCTTCCAGTGTCTTCACCTGTTATCGGCTACCAAACTATCTTGTACCATTTTTCATTTCTTCAAATAAGTCCATTCACATGTCTTCATCGCACAAGCCTTCAAGGAAATAGTACATGAGACCTCCCTCCTTAAACGGATGATAAGAACAACTTGCCACACTAGTATAGGAGGTGACTATTAAAGGCAGTTATATCGGACTATTAAAAGCACTTTCTAAGTGCCTTTAATGGTTCCGCTTTTAATCATTCAGAAAAGAAGACAGTTCCGAGAACCACCTTTTAAAATCGCCAACGAAGGCAGTTAAAACTTCCTTTAAATGAGACCTAGAACCACTTTTAATTTTTTCCAAGATTGGAAACTTCACAATTTCCGAACTCAAAAATTAACAATTACTTTGTTTTGAATCTTCGTAAAATTAATTTTTATTTTCGGTTTTATATGGTTTTTCCGTTCTCCCTCTAGTAATTTTTGCTGCGTAATTTTTTCCCTCAAATCATTTTCGAGCTTAGAAATTGATTCGTGTTACCTATTTCCAAGATGGTCCTCTTTGGCCTATTGAGATACTTCCATTTCCGGGCTGCACTCCCGGTAATGTTGGTAAATCCCATGAACTCATCAACAACAATGGCGGGATTAGGAGGTACGGGGGTTTTCGGCTCTTGTCTCCCAACTTTAGCCGAACCTTTCACCTTGGGAAGTTGTTCCTTTATCTGGTCTACTCCGTTTAGGACCTATTCTACCACAACAAGAGAAAGATGGTAATGGAAAAAATACACAAGCATATGCATCAAAGTTCATTTAACAAGAACCATTCTTCCGGAACACCCAACATAAGGATCATTAACTTTCCCCACACTTAGTTCAATACAAGGCCATGCATATAACCCACATACTTCCACAAAATATCAAGCATTCCAAATTTCAAACCTTCCTACATATAACACAATCATGCTAAAGAAAGTAAGGAAACACAAAGTTCAAAGAGTTATCCAAAATTGGAGGCTAAGTGATGAAGATAACACAAGAAGAAGCAAAGAGTGCTTTCACTTGAGAGAAAGTGCCCAATTTTCGAATTCCTCAAATTGTGAAGTGAGGGTGGATGTTTTTGAAGTACTTGGAGTGGGTTAAATAATATTTATATATGGAAGGAGGTACTCTAAATTCAGATTCAGAGAATCAATGATCTTCCAAAAGTGGGTTGTTTAGGAGAGAGACAAAGAGGAGGTAGTAATGGTTTAAGAAAAAATAGGAAATTTTGGGGTAAAAGCCTCAATAAATTCATGCTCATAGAAGGCGTTAATGCTTCGTGCAGTACCACTGACACTAACCAACTTGGGAGAGAAGAAATATGCGGAATTAATAGAGCAAAAGTGCTTGTTTTGGCAATATTTTAATTTTGCCAAAATTCTGCAATTTTGCCCGTTTGCAGTTTTTTACTAACTCGCATGAGGCATGGCACATGCGTGCCATATAAAGGCCCCATTCTAGTTCATCTTACACGGGGCTTTCACGACCCGTGCCCCCTGCACCTTAATATTTCTAACACTTTTCCATCAAATCCTATTTCCCCCTTACCACAACCACGAGGCTCGATCTTAGACTCAACAATCAATCAGAATTCTCAACAAAATCCTTTGTCACACAAACACAAACATGCCAACAATCACTATGAAAAAATCAAAACAAAACAAAACAAAACAAAGAAAGCACCGTATATTTATTTTCGTACTCGCGACTTATTCTTCATGCATCTAATTTTTTTAAAAAAACCTACTATTAGGTTTCCAGAGTCAGCATCCGCAACTCCACCCATGATGACATCTTTGTGGAGAGGCTCAACAAAGTGTCACCTTTTCCTTCATGCTCCTTTCCCACAACAGAGAGTTTATGTCCATCTTCAGGTAATGTTGACCCCTTAGCCGTTTCCTTAGGTTTAGGTGGTAACCTAGTAGGTTTTAAATCCTTAGCACTCTCCACCAACTGCTACAAGTTAGTGAACATAGACAATAGGGGCGGGCATCGGGTCGGTTTTCAAATACTTTGATTTATTCGGTTTGGTTAATCAGGTTGATCTTTTACAAATCCAAAAACAAGAATCGAGCTATATTTGGAAATATTAAATTTGGTTTATTCAAATTTGGTTTTTTTTGGTTTTTGGTTCATATTCAAATATATTTGAATAAATCAAACTGAAAAAAGATTGTAAATAAACGTAAACTACTGACTACCAAAATATTATACGTACAATTATAATTTGTGCATTCTTTTAGGAAAAAAATAAAGAGAACAAAAATGAAATTTTCTATCTAAACAACATGAACTCATATATCGTGCTTAATAAAACTTAAAAATACATCAATATGTAAACATCATGAATCACAATCTATGCATATTAAATTACAAAATTATCCAATCAAATAGTTTTTGAAAGAAATACTAAATAGAACTATTATAAATTAAGATAAACAATTAACCTAAGTTAGCTTAAATTTTCTTAAGATGTCCATTTATTTTCTCAATTTTAAACTATTAGTGTAATTAATATTTTAAAAAATATTTTCATGGCATATACATATTTATTTTTTCTATATATTTGTTATTCAGTTTTCAAGTCGGTTTTCAGTTTTTGTTTTTAAACCATAAACCATATTCATAATTTGATTTAATCGATTCAAGTATTTTAATATTTGAATATTAAATTTGGTTTTAGTTATTCAATATTCGGATAATCGGTTTTCGATTCGATTTTTGATTTTTTAAGTTTTTTCCCACCCCTAATAGACAAGCAATCCTAATAGAAAGATTGTCTGTAAACTTATTCATTGCATATGTGTCATCAACATAATCATCACAATCAAATATCTAGGTATGCTTTCTCTCATCAATATCATAGTCTAGGCACTCATTATCATCAATCATGCAAGAATTATCACATTTAACTATTTCAACACATAAGGTCATGCCATTGCATGCAAGAAAAGAAGTATGTGGTTCATTCTTAGAATAGTAAATTTCAAAACCAACCTTGTAAATGTTATCATATAGGGTTAGTGTTCCCAAATGGACATCAATTTTGGTCCTTGATGTTTTCAAGAATGGTCGCCTCAATAAAACCGAGGGTGCACCTCCATTGTGCACTATATCAAGGACATAGAAATATGTCATAAACACTAGATTACCCACCCTAACCATAACATCCCTAACTATCCCCCTAGGGCTAGCTTGGGAGTAATTGGCTAGTTGGACAATCACCCTAGTGTCCCTAAGTTCACCTATGTCAAGATCCTTATATAGGCTAAATGGGACAACATTGATAGAGGCACCTAAGTCAATCATAACATTTTTAATTAACTTTTCTCCTAGAGAAACATGTATGGAAAATATTCCGGGGTCATTTAACTTCTTAGGAATATTATTGTGAGCTAAAAGGGCTACTCCCCCTATTTTCAATTGACATATTTTTATAATTAGCTTATTCCATCTGCTAGTGCAAGCATTTTTAAAAAAATTTAGCATACGGGGTTTTTCAATGACATCAAGGATTGGAATGCTAACCTCAATATTTTTGAAGACTTGACAGATTTGAGCTTCGTTTGTTGCCACCTTTAGCCTTTCCCGTAGAGCACTAGGGAACTACGGCAGAGAGTTGACCCTTGCTTCGGTGGTAGGGAGCTCCTTTGAGGGATCCTCCTCAACTACCATCTCTTATTCTTCCAAATTGGTCTTGCTTCTTTCTACAAATTTGTCGTCCTCTTGCACAACCACTTCCTCGGCTTCGCATACCTCCTCCCCGCTTCTTAATTTTAAGGCACTCATATTGCATGGATTCATCTTGGGTTGGGATGGTAGCTTTCTGAAATCTCTAGCTTCAAGCCGGCTCACCGAAGTGACAAATTGACCACCTTGCACTTCAAGATTTTTGATACTTGAAAAGGTTCTTGTGCCCAATTCCTCAATCTCCCTTCTTATTTGCTCTGGGAACACATCAATCTTCTTTGCCAATAGTGCAATTGCCTATAGAATCTCCTTTCTCTTCATCTTATACAATGGAGTATTAGTGTTGGAAGGCTCTTCTTCCACGGGGTAAGGTTGAGGTGGTCCACCTCGATTGTACCTCTTAGTTGTCCTCACACCACCAAAGGTTTGAGTGGTCACAAAATCTGGGATTGAACGAGTTTGCATAAGGGTCTTGTCAATGTCCGCCATGGTTACCTTGGAACCCTTATTGTTGCCCTTTAGTAAACTATCTATTCCCACCATTGAAATCTAAGGCCTTCACCTCTTAAAGAATTATCCACCACCCGCGTGCATGTGTCGGTCGGGTGATATAAATGGCAAATTTTGCACACCTTCACTTGTTGCGTCCTCCCTTTCATGAGCTCTTTAATTATGGAAGCAAGCGCATGGACTTGTTCCTTAAGCTTGGGAGAATGAGTGTGCTTCTCTAAAGTGTTCACACAGGATTGGGTCCTAAAATTCCTTGTACCGTTAGCTATCTCCTCAAACAGTGCCATCACATCTATAGGGCTTTTATTTTCTATTGAACCATTACATGCCGCATTCACCATTCGTATACCTTCATCGCATAAGCCTTCAAAAATGTAATAGACAAGATCGCATTCCTTTAATGGATGATAAGGACAACCATCCAACAGACGCTTGAACTTCTCCTAGTACTCATATAAGGACTCATTCAGAAGTTGCACAATATTGGAGAGACCTTCTTCAAATCCATAGACTTTGAAGCTGGTAAGTATTTCTTAAGAAATTTATGCTTCATGTCCATCCAGGAAGTGATGCAGCCCGATGAGAGGTAATAGAACCAATTATTAGCCACGTATCACAATTAATAAGGAAATGACCTCAGATTGAAGTCCTGCTCTAACACCCCTAGTGGTTTCATATTGGCGCAAACCAACTGAAACTGCGAAAGGTGTTTGTTGGGATCCTCTCCGACCATCCCGTGGAAAGTGGGCAACCATTGGATCATGCCGCTCTTCAGCTCACAAGGGATATTAGGTGGAAAAGGTGGGAAGACTATGCAAAGGGGGTGACTCTCAAGATTCGGAGTCATCAACTCCCAAAACGTATGGTTTTCTTACACCATCTCGACAATCTCTTATTTAAAAAATAGTTGGCCCTTGTGGAGTCTCTCCTCTAGTTCTCCTCCTCAAACTTCTCTGACCACCTGCATTTTTCGGTAAACAATGTAAAGTTCCTAAGTTCATGGTTCAGGTACATACCATAAATAAGAAACTAGACAGTACCAGTCCCAAAAGGTTACACTAGAAAATAGAATATAGATATGTGGAATAACTATCGAAAAAGCTCAACAAAATGACCAACTAAAGCTACAAAATAAAAATAACACTAACTACTCTACCAACTAGTAATGCAAGTTGGCTATCAAATATTTAAATTAGCATCCCTGACAATAGCGGATTTTTTTTATCCTCACTCCAGAGGGTCGCTAATAACAAACCAATCCTTTTCACGGGAGATCGATTACTAACTCGCGGAGAGCAAGGTACCAAAGATAGAATTTGTAATGTTTCTCCCATACTTACTACCAACTACCAAAGGGTAGTTAGAGGCAAGTCCGGGGTCGTCAACAGAGATGGTAGGATTCAAGGGTTAACTATGGAAGACTCACAATCGGGCATCACTCCGATTGTGTTGGGAACAACTAGTGTTACAAATATGGATTTCCGGGGTAGGGGTGGAGGTGGGGGGGGGTGGTTGTCTAAAAGCTACTAAGCATGCAAATCAAGAGAAAAAACTATTTTAAACTAAGCCTTGGGGATATTTTTGTAACATGATTGGTATTTGACTTTGATCCTAGATTTTATCACATACAAGACCTATAAACCTATTCATATGTCTATGTCACATAGCGTGGTCGATAGTCAACACTTCCCAATGTCTGTCACACAAAGGTGCCTACGTCTATCATATCCACGACGTCTCCGTTATTAGGGAAAGTCAATCAGGTGGTCCAACTAAGTTGCGCTCCTCTTTCCCCATAAAGAAATACATCCCAAGAACTTGAATATGAACACTTCTCCTCAGGCCTATGAAGACAAAGGATTCCCAGGAACAATGGTTGCTACCCTACAACCCTAGTTGCTAAAAACTATCATACCTTGTCTATCGGGGCAAAATATTCCAGTCAAAATTAGGCATACACTCATGTGGATCAGTGCTCATGGTCCTATGTGGATACACTCACATAGTCAAGGACTCACGATCCCGCATATCCTAACCGGACACTCCCAATGGGCAAACAAGCCTAGCACCATACATTGAACATATAACTATTGAGTATCATAGAATATATAAAATGAATTTCACAAGAACATAAAAATTAAATCAAGCCCGATGTTCATAAAAATAAAAGGATAAAAACACCTAGAATCTCACAAAATCTCCACCAGATCATGAATGCAAATTAGATCCCCAAGTAAATTAACTACTCTCTAAGCATTGAATCCAATTTTACCATTAGATTCAATGCTCTTCGACACAATTAGAAAATACTAAATTAAGAGAGAGGGTTATTCCCTTTCTCTCTCGACCTACTCTTAGAAACAATGAAAATAGAATTATAACTAATGAATCTTCTTTAAACCCTATTAGACTAGAGTTCCTTATATAGTAGATAGGAAATGGGCCTCAAAGAGGCCCAAAATAAGGGAAGCTTTAGGTTGCTGCCACTATAAGAAAAGTGACCTATTACTTCGCCCCTTTTACCTCTATTTTTTTTCTTAACATCAAATAACTGAGGTAAAAAGTTGTTTTACCTCGGTTATTTTTTTCCGAAGTAAAATATTTTATTTACCTCGGTTATAAAAAAACCGAGGTAAATAATTGCCTTTTACCTCATTTTTATTGAAATCGAGGTAGATATTCTTGGGAAACGAAGTAAATAGTTTGACCGATGTAAGTACGATGTCGGTAATGTAGGTCAAACCAAGAAATATCATTTAATTGTCACGTTACTGACGTTGCACTGTTTATCGATTTAGCGGATTGATAAACTATGGTGATGAGTGACGTCGCAATAGTCAGCTTTAATTTGTAATATTGGTTCAATTGACCAAAATCTAATCATAATACCCAAAAATTCCGTTCCCATTCCAGATTTCCACTTCAAAAACAAAAACCAAATAGTTGAAGGAGGCCAGTAGGATTGTTGATTGTGCTTTGTCAATTACCAAGTATTTGAATACCTCAAATTTGTAGTTTCATCTTCAATTTAGGTTCCAGGTTTGTTCATTTGTATGGTGGGATGTGTTTAACTATGGCTTGATTGAAATAAGGCATTCCAATATTTTATATGGTTGTGGTTATACATGTGTATGGTAATATATGAATGTGGATATCTATATATATGTGTGTGTGTGTGTGTGTGTGTAAGTTTTCGATATGCATGGAAACCATGTATTGAATGAATGTTGGTGGATGTTTTTGTTGCTAAGATAGGTCCCTAAAGAGTGTGTGCTTGTTATTATATTGTAGAAATATATGGCAAAGCCCATTGTTTTGGTAAAGGTTGAACTAGCGAGATTTATCAAACTTTTGTGGCTAATGCTTATGTGAATTCCGTGAAGGAGAATTTTTCGTATGTATATTGTCCATGCAAGAAGTTCCGGAATATCTCTATTCATGAAGAAGCAACTGCTTTGAAGGAACACTTATTTATATACAGTTTTGATCCCACATACAAAACTTGGTTTTGGCATGGAGATAATTTGGATGAGCATACTATAAATGAAGTAGAGGCCGAGAAAGATGATAGGATGGATGAGTTGGTAGAGGAAATTGTCAAAAACTACAGTGGAAATCCTAAGAGACTTTTAGACCTCCACAGATATAATGAGACACTTCTATATGATGGATGCCCGCTGGAATGACGTTATTGAAGGCTACATTACAGTTGATGAATGTGAAAGCTAAGTATTACTATAGTGATGTAGGCTTCTCTAGCTTGTTAAAAGTGTTGAAATAATTGCTTTCGGTTTGCAATAGGCTCCTCAAAACGGTATATGAGGCCAAGAAGGTACTATGTCCGATAGGCACGAATTATGAAAAGATACATGCTTGTTGGAGTGATTGTATCTTGTATAGTGGAAATCACTTGAATGCAGAGATATTGGTAATCGACAAACGAAGAAGGTACATATCAAGGTTGTTTAGTATATACCTATTATTCCTTGACTGAGAATATTGTTTGACAACTTTGAGAATGCAAAGTATTTGAGCTTGCATGCGGATCGGACGGGGGTTAATTCAGAAGTCATAATAGATCTGGTTGATGGTGATCAGTGGAAGAAGATAGAGGCTTGGTTTGTGCAACGATGGAATAAACCAATTTGGTAATATGAGCAGCAATCATAGTTAGTGGTCGGTGATGGTAATGATTTACAACGTTCCCCCATGGTTGTGCATGAAAATGAAGTAAATAATATTATCTTTAATGATCTCTGGTCCGAAACAACCTGAAAATGATATCGATGTGTACCTAGCCCCCTTGGTGGATGACCTGGAAAAGCTGTAGGATCCTGGAATGAGTTTGTATGATGGGTTTTGGAAGGAGTTGTTTGATTTTAGAGCCATGTTGTTTTGTACCATTAATGACTTTCCTACTTATGGAAACCTATATGGTTATTCCGTGAAAGGCCACATGGCATGCCTCATTTTTATAGATGGAACAGATTATTTTTAGTTTAGGCATGGAAGTAAGACAGTGTACCTTAGACACTGTAGATGGCTTCCTAAAACTCATCGATGGAGGAATAGACGTGATGAATTCACCCACACGTGCATATGCACGTATTCTCAATCAAGGATCGGCACCTTGGTTGGTCAGAGAAGCAAGCCCTTGCAGAACACAAACACACTTTCATTGACTGGTTATGACAAATAGTAGTCGGAGAAAGTCACTGTGAAACCTTGACTTGGTTAGCCTCCATGCCTTCGGCTACCACGATTTTTTTTTCACTGGCTATTATATGAATGTGTTTACCTTCTCAACCCTTGAATGGGACAAATACACCGCAACTCCAAATAGTGACATTAGCATAGTTGCGGAAGCGTTACATATCGACAACGCAATGGATAGAAATCATGTGTATGGGAACATGTCATACTATGGGGTGATTGAGGAAATTTTGGAACACTTCTACACAAGTTTTAGAGTCCCATTTTTCAAATGCAAATGGGTCGACAACAATGCGGGTGTATGGGTCGACGACATAGGCTTTACAATTGTCGACTTGACGAAGACTCGTTCGACTGGCGATCCTTACATCCTTGCTTCATAGGCTACACAAGTGTTCTATGTTGATGATCCTTGTGATTCTAGTAAATTAGTGGCCATTCAAGGGAATAGTCAATTTGTGGGGGAGGTTAGTCCATCTTCAATGTCTGACATTATTTAACTATCACACACCTTACCCAACTCAAATAATGTCGGCCAAGAAGAGCTAATTGGGGTGGAGCTAGAGTTGAGGAGAGACCGCGAGGAAGGCATGTGTATTGAACGACATCCCAAATCAAAGAAGAAAAATATGAAGAACACATAGAATAGATGTAGAAACCATTTTAACAAACCCTGTAGAATGTTTATTTTGTGCTTTTGGTTTTTATGTAAATTTTAAATTAATTGGCATTCCTATTTTGATCCAAATCACATAAGTGATGGCTTAAAATTGATAATTGACGATGTTGCCATAATAATAGATTGGAGAAATAAAGTGACCAATCTCTCTCAAGCGACATCACACATTGTCCTTGTGTTCTTGGAAAACACACAAACCGGCATCACACACAGCATCGACAATGGTGTCTATCGAAGACAGTGGTTAAATGTACCTAAATTATTTAATTAATGCAAACTTGTACATACGTTGGTAGGTTATCGATTAAGCCGAATAGCAGGGCATCGACATATGTGCTACGTCGCATCCTATGAACAAAGGTTTAATAGAAAGTTTTAAATATAAACTAGAACTCGGAATGAAAAACTACAAGTCCGCATTCCAAATTAACAACAACCAAGAACATATAGAAAACATTAGAACCATGTCATTGTAGTCTACGATTAGTAATTAAGAGCACAACATAACCAAATTTCCGCGTACGTTCACTAGCAACACAAATCCAATCCAACAAAATGCAACACAACTAATTGTTCAAAGGCAACATCCATAACTATTATATAATTCATCACATAAGATTATGAAAGAAATCATGGGGTGGAATTGGGTATGAGGGGTGGTACATCATCCTCTGCAGAACTATCAATGAACCCCCGACATCCTCATCCTCTTATTCAACCTTCTCAACCACATCCTTGGCAACATTTTCACCTGTAATCTCACCGGACTTTGTTTCTCTTTCATCACTGGCCACCAAATCAGACCCATTTTCCCGGTCTCCTTCTTCTTTTCATCTTCCACATCCACATTTCTTCCGCCAGTAAGAAGTGCCCTCATTCCCATCAATACTGCCAAGATTCGCTGTTGGTTTCATTCCAAATGTTGCGCAAGTTCTTTGGTCTCGGCCATACCCTTCAAGAGGATGTTCCAGGAACTTTGTTTGAGTCCTAAAAAAATGAACATTATTAAACATAATTCCTATTATATAGATCAAATCAATCATATTTTTTAGAGTAAGACAGAAAAATAAAAATTTACATGCCAGTTTGTAGGCAAGGAGTGGAAGGTGCAGGATGGCCAGCGGTGGAGCATAATGGAGTAGCCTCATTGCAAGGGGTGGATGCGAGCAATCCAAGCCCCAACCTCCTAGTGCCAATGCTTCTGACTAAAGTAGTTCCATTCGTAGTACCTTGGCGCAATCTTCTGCGTAGTGGGAGGTCGTCGTCGTACCTCTCAAAGATGTAATTTATAAACCCTTTTACTTACTAAATACAACTAAGTAGATAGTTGGCAAGTCGGGGTCGTCCACAGAGAAGAAGGATATTCTTAAGGGTTCATGCATACAAGGGTGAATATAAGCCTAGATATATATATATATACATAGATATAAA
>JAULKM010000003.1:9772966-9784944 GCA_032355605.1 Rubia tinctorum | reverse complement strand
GGCACTATATATAGCCCTCTCCATCGTAAACCCTAATGGCTTTGGGCCCAAAAACATTTTGGCCCAAACCGAAACAGGAGACAGAATACCAATAACAGGCCAAACAAAGGACATGCCAACAAGCGAGACCCCGTACCAACCTGTCGAAGCGGCTAATACGTATTCAAGGCATACCAACAAACGATGTGGGCTTGCTCAGCAGTATCGGAACTGGAACCAGGAGTAGTCATTGGTGCAAATCAGTGACACGCACGCTCGGCGGTATGGTAGGTCGGACGAGGCACCACGTGAAAAACACGCACGGCGAATCCGGATAGGCACGAACATCAAACGTTCACGGCAGTTGGAGAAGAAGTTGCGGCGACCGTCGGCTACGAAATCGACAAGTCAGGTAGGTAGAGGCACAGTGACATGTAAAGTCGAGCGGTGGCGCGTGAACGTCACTCGCCGGCAAATCGAAGTAGTACGGATCGCGGCAACCGTTGATGTGGTAGCGGCGATCGGAAAAATAGCAACCAGCAGGGCAGTCAACGACGGTGGCGGCACATGTAGTGTAACATGCGGCTTTACGGTGGTGACGACTCTGGCGGAAGACGGCTGCAGATTTATTTAGGGTTCATGTCTCAGAATTTTTAAACTTTGATACCATGATAAAATATGAACGTCTTTATTAATGGTGAATTGATATTATATCAATGACACCTCATCAATGATGGGGGTTACAATATATAAAGTTATAACAAATCAAAATCTAACGGGAATATGATTCTAAATCTATAATAAAATTACCATCTATAACTAATTTTATAGGGAAACTAATTCTATAAGATAACTATCATCTATAATCTTTCTTTACAAGGGAAAAAATTTCTTATTTCCTTATCATCAATTACATCAAAACAAATGTTTGAGAACGTAAGATTAACATTAAAAAAACACAACGCTTATTCTTTCTGAGCCAATTCGGCCGACACAATCACGAAAGCAAAACAGCAATTATCAATGTCGTAGAGAAACAAGAGAGTAGTTTTGAGTTGCCAATTAAAGATATATTCTCCAATACTCTTAACAATGACACCTTACTATTTAAATCAATTGTTTATGCTTGTGAATTGAGCAAGAAGGTTGTATAGATCAATGAGTTTTACCATTAAAATAAAATGTAACGATTTTAGAAACACGACTAAACTGAAAAATGTGACGGTTTTAGAAACACGACTAAACTGAAAAATGTAACGGTTTTAGAAGAACAAGGGAAGCAAATCATAAAATGTACATAAGACATGCTCATATTTCCCCTTGCCTATCGGTTAACTTGGTTTACTTCAGCCCATGCCTCAGAAATACAAGTCAGATGATGATCCTCTTCAAGTTAAACCAAGCTCAGACAGATTTGTGGATTCATTAACTGACTATTCTATGACACTATAGCAGCTCTTCTGATAACTGTTCCAGCAGTTCTCCGATTATTGCGAACTCGATCTCAACTGCAGCTTCATCCCTTTCCGCCGGGAACTTCCTCCACTCATTCAACTCGCTTCTGAAATCCAGTTCCACCATCATGTCAATAGTGTTCGATTCCACGTCTTTCCATGAATCCAGCTTCTTGCAGACCCTTCCGACCACGATTTCCTTGTTGTCCAAGAACCTGAACTCCCGCTTTTCCTCCGTGATCAGGTCCGAAACTAGCCTCTTCATGTCTGTCCTAGAACTGGTGCATACTTCATTAACGAATGAGTCTAGACTGCGAAAACTTCTACGCAGTGGGGAGAAACCGCTGCCCTCGCATTTTGATTCTTGATCTTCGCTTTCATAATCGTCGCCTTCATCTAGTTGTTCCATCATTCTCTTTTCGAGTTCGACAGGATCCAACTCTGCAAGCTTCTCAAACCTCCGAAGCCTCAGCAGAAGCTGCTCTTGCGCCCCTGTAATTAGTACAACATATACAACGTAAGAAGACAAAAACAAGAACCACAGAAACGTGAAAACTCCGAGCCATTATGTTGAAGGACTTATTTAGGTCGTGTTTGGTGGAGCTGTGATCTTAAACAAAGTTGGTTTATCGTGAACCAAATTCTGCTTTACCCCCAAAATGCCTTTTGCTTTTATAATCAGTTGCATTCTAACAGTTTACCAAACAGCTAAAACACCTTAGATTAAAGTAAAACAGACCAGGCATATCCTTTCCAGCGTATCTGCATTTCACTTCAGTTCAGTAGAATTTCAAATTATTCTCTTTAACTTAGTTTTGGGCTGTTATTCTTCTTTTCACTATGTTTGATTTTAGTTTAGTTCAGTTCATTACAGTAAAAAATCAGCTCGGGAAATTAGGGACTGAGTCTTACTAAACACACCCTTAGAGTCGGCGAGAGACATAAGGGCCTAATGAGGAACGTGTATAAAGTCTGTGTACCTAATGATCTTTATCATCAATTACCAAATATGGTTAAAATGGATCCCACAACCCATAATTTATGCAGAAAAATAGTGCAGAAAAATTCACTTGAAAATGATAGGACACCTTGCATTCTTTATGGTATCCCCTGTCAAAGGGGGAAAATGACCCCGCCAATGTCTAAAAAATGCAAGAAATTCAATTAGAAGAGAGGAATGAAACGTACTCTGCATGAATGCTAAACTACATTCCATTTCGTTGTAATCTTCTTCTTCTTCCTCCTCCTTCCTTTCTTCATGGATAGCATCATCTTCCTCATCTTCGAATGGAGGATCGAAAACTGATACTGGACTGCTTTGTTCTTTATCTTCCTCTTCTGCATCAACCTGTTGGCATTCCTTCTCCTGAAACACATAATAATGATTAACTTCAAGCAACGAACTCTTCAATACAATACACGCGATGAATTATATCGCGTCATTGTGATCGGTGCATACATTCAAATGTCAGAAATACCCGATAATAGTTGAAAAAATACATATATAATTTAACTCCCTAGTGAAAAAATTACTTGGTAATAGCGTTCATGATAATTTCAAATCTCAACACTACGGATTGAAGAGGAGCTAAATCATAGCGTTTAAGTGTCACGTGACTGGATGGTCACTTCCTTATGCCCACAACTAACCCTCTTACAAAATTAAATTTCACAATGTGACCGTCAAAACTTGAATCTAGGACCATTGAAATGCTTCGTCAGATATTTAACCACGTGATGGGGATATTTTCAGATTATCGAACAGTGCTCAACATTACTGGAAAGACGATTAAGGGGCATCAGTGTCATTAACGGCCGACATTCCGGCCACCAAATCAGACTATCAAGATTTCCCTACCGACAGTTTCGGCTAGTTTGACCTCAAACTTGATCCTCCGACTCCAGACGAATAAGACAAACAACGCAGAGTCCACATTTCTTAAAAGATTAGTTGTCCCACTTCACACAAGACAACATTAATAATAATACATTAATTTGCCACACGTAGAGAAGAAACTACAAGGAAAAAACAACCAACCTCGTTACTGCGGCGGCAAGGAGACGCTGCTGGCGAGGAAGAATCAGGTGTCCGGCGGCCTCCCCAGGACGGGCTCTTCTGTAGGGAAAATCTGAAGGGACTTGAAGGACTAGAGCTGCAATTATTTTCACAAGAACCGCAATCTTCCTCCACGAAATGAATCCTCGAATCCGGTGACCGGCAACTGCTTGTACAGGTCTCCATGTCCAGAGACTTCTCCTCATTGCTCTCCGACCACCCCGCGCTGCTGAGCCGACTATTGTTGCCGGAACACGAACAGCCGGCGTCTTCCTCGGTTTTCGATGTCGGTATTTCGAATTCCGGTACACCTTGAATTTCTTCGCACTTTTTACTCCGGCTTCGGTCTTTGAGCTTCTTAACCAAAGAAGAGAACATCCCAAAACCCATACTCTTTGTCTGGGACTTGGGTTTTAACGACTGCTGCTTCTGAATCCTCATTGCAGCTTCGAGCAGCAAAGCAGCGGTTCTAGCCGGAACATGGAGGTAGACGGTACCGCCGCCTTTACAGGGACTCTTCGCCGGAGAACGGAAGTCGGGAAACGGCGACTTCCGAACGTCCGGCGACTCGTTGAACGAGAAGAAGCAAGCATGCTTGCATATACTCTTCGCAGATACGGCTGAACTAACCGCCAATGTCTCTTTGCGCTTCTTGAGTTGTACTGAAGATGAAGACGGAGTAATATTACTGGGTCTTTTGAACAGGGAACGCTTGTCGTTGATGTAGCTCTCTAATTGGAATGGCTCCTGGTCTTCTTGGAGAAGCTCGTGCAGGTGTTTGACGGAACCCATGTCGGAATTAATGGTGGAAATGGTTTTCCGGGCGGCGGGAGGGATTCAGAATTTGAAATGGGCTCGGAGTTTGAGCGGATGCATGTGGAGAAGAACAGAGTGTTGAGTTGAAGAGGTTTCAACCTTTGATTTGACCTGGGGGAAAAGTACGGGTACTGGAGGGAGCGTGGGGACTACGATTACAAATTAGAAATTGCGAATTACAATGGGTGTTTTGATTTAGAAGATCGAGGTGATGATACTGGACTTAGTAGCACGTAGAAGAAAGTGTATGTGTGACTGTGTGTATTGAATGGGCAGTGGGCAGAGGTATACACTGGGGATTGGGTGCGGGTGGGAAAAGGCGAGGGGGGTGGTGGGTTGGTTGGTTGGTTGGTTATGGGGATGGTTATATACTTAGTTGAAAATTTTATATGTTAACAAGTGATGTAAGTTGCGGTTAGGGGTGTTCAAATTGTTCAACCTAATCCGTTCTAACCCAGTCCATATGGATTGGGTTGGGTCAGTGTCCCATTTGAATTAATGTGGGTTGGGTCAAATTTTGAGCCAAATCGACTTGTTTTGACTAATTTGCAATTTTACCATATTTTCTTTTTAAAAAATTATAAAAAAGAATTAGTTTAATACAACATACCCACCATTAATTTAATACCCACCATTAATTTAATTCATAAAAAAGTTTAACATTCTTAAATTTTTTTAAAACTAAAAATAATTTTTCAAATCTACTATTAATTATAAATAATATATGAAATATATATTCCTGATTTTATAATTTTTTGTAAAATTATATTTTTTTTAAAGAGTCCGTCTCTTGAAAGAGGATCTTTCCATGAGCCATGGAAACACCAAGGTTTAAAGTATAAATTAGAAGAAATCAAGATAAAATTTTCGGTTTGCATGAATCGGGTTATAAATTTTATAATTACTACATGTTGCATACTAAAATTTTAATATTGCAAGTAAGACTTTTTACCTTTTATTATTGCAATTAAACTCCGTCTTTCCATAAGGCTATGGAAAGACGGTATTTCACAAGACTTTACTTTTTTAAAATGAAATATTAAAAGTATTCTAACTAAATTATATTTTTCTTTATTAAGTGAATAATATATAATTAAATATAATATAATATTTCTATTTATAATTAAATAAAATAAATCATAATTTTATTTATTCTTTAAATATTATTACATTTAAAAATAATATATTTTATTTAAATAAATTATTAAAAAATCTGTTTTATATGATTTTGGTTGACCCATAACCCAGTCTAACCCGACTCGACCCTAATTTGTGGAAATTTTGACCCGACCCTACCCGTTTATCCCAAAATTTTGAGTCAATTTGGGCCGGGATAGCCGACCCGCCCTGACCTATGAACACCCCTAGTTAAGGTGTTGGACGAATCATATTCTGACATGTGTTCCAAAAATTCTATATTTAGTAAAGTGAGAGATATTTTAGGAAGAAAGAAGTGATTTATGAAACACGTGTCAGAATCTAATTTGCCCAACACTTTAACATACAATATTTGTTAATCTATAAAATTTTCTGATAAACGTAATTAAGGAAAGGGGTGGGAGTTGGTTCTTTTGTTCTTACATGGGAAAAAGGGACCCCACATTGTCAAAAATAAAATAAAAAATGGATAGTCAACTTGTAATAAATTATGAAACAAGCTCGGTGTTTAACTTAAATACTTCCTCTGTCCCAATCTTTTTATGGAGGAAAATGTCTGCTAAAAGAGTTAGTTTATCTTTTATGGAGGAAAATGTCTAAAATGCCTTATTTTTCAACCTCTCACCACCACCCAACCACTATATCCCGCCTTTTTCAGCTCACCAAGAACCACCACCCCGATCCTAACCAGCATCTTCAGCATCTCCTATACTGAATCGAGCACAGTTTGCAGGTCCAACAAATCCGTTGGATCGAGCACAGAGGAAGGAGATGAGAGGTTTACTAATCGAGCGCACGGTGGAGGAGAGGGCAAAAAAGAATGCAAAAGGGGAATCAAACGTGTTTTGAATGTAGGAGGAAGGCGGATGACAAGGCAAAAGGCGTGGAGAGGACAGAGGAAGGCGCTGGAGAGAATATTGGTGGTGGGGTGGAGATTGCACTGGTGGTGGTGGGGTGATTGGACTTGAGGAGGTGGAATGTGGACTTACGACGGTGGTAACTCTGAACGCAGGCTCTGTTTCTAGTGGCTGTGGTAACTATGGACGAAGGCTTTGTTTCTAGTGGCGGAGGCGAAACAAGGGGAATGGTGGGTTGAATGACAGCAGAAAACATCTATGGTTGAAGAGGACAGTGGGGATGGTCTGGGTTACTTTGGTAAAATTTTAAGTTTTTAGCAGTAATCATTAGGGATGGAAATGGGGTGGGGTGAGGCGGGTACGGATTATGGTACCTCCATACCTATGTCTACCTATATTTTTCATACCCATACCCACCTCATCACCTGGCAGGTACAATATTAAAATCCATTTCTACCCCATCGGATATTATCTAAAATCCACCCCCACCCCATCACCCATTTGGATCTCCATACCCACTTCAAATCCATTTACTCACCTCATTTATATCTCCAAAAATACCTAAATTTACTTTAAAATTAATAATTTAATATTAAAAGTTTAATAATATTTACACAAAAATATTATAAGTAAAACGTGTGCATTATGGATAAGTAATAGTTTATTATATAATAAATTAGTGTGTACATAGTTGGTATAGTGGGACGGGGAAGGGTAGGGGTGGGGCGGGTATGAATTAATATCCATCCCCGATCCATTACCCATGATGAATATTAATTTTCATGCTCATACCCGCCCCACCCCACGAAAACTACATTCATACCCGCCTCATTTGGGGTGAATGTGGAGCAGACCTCCACCAAAACCCGCCTCACTGTCATCACTAGTAATCATGTTTTGACTAAATTGTTGTTTGATATCCAACATCTTTCAAAATACCATATTTTGGTCTCTGAGGCCAATACTGCGTCCATTCAGTAACCAACAAACACAAAATGATTTGTTTGGTCCCAAAACCATATTCTGGGTGGTTTTCACATAAACTGAAATTATTTTTTCGATATATAGGGGTATTTTCGTAATTTTACTAATTAAAAATATTTTTAATTAAAAATTTATAATTCCCAGTTTCTATTTATTTTATCTTATTTTATTTTTCTTTCACCCCTCCTCCTTCCCTTTTCCTTTCGCCCATATCCGGGAAAGAAGCATGAGGAGCATGAGGCATACTTCGCGGGGAACTCCATGGGCGACCTCAAGGGTCGCTCCAATTTGGCATTGTAGATCGCTGCCGGAATCCTAGCCTACTTCCTCTGGGTAAAACCCTCCCAGCAACTCAAGAAAGACCAGCAGGTTCGCATCTTCTTCATAATCATCAATTTCCCCCCATTTTTTGCATTATATGATCGATCGTTTGTCACAGCAAAGGGCTGCTTTGGAGGCATACGATCCCAGATGTACCTTTGAGAAACCCTAGGTAATCCCCAATCCTCTCAAAATCTCTCCTCCGTTCAGTTTTACTGCACTACTCGATTGTTGAATCACTCTTGTCTACTTCTCTGCAGGAAAATAGTAGTGACAAATAGTCTCACTTTAGTTTCATACCCAATTTTGATACATGTAATGGAAGAACTAAAAGTTGTGCTATTTTCTGGAGATGTTATTCCGAGCATCTTCCTCGGCAACAGAAGGGAAGGGGGAAAGGGGAGGGGTGAAAGAAAAAATAAAAAAGAAAAAGAAATAGAAAAGGATAAAAGAAATAGAAATTGGGATTTTTAATTGAAATATTTTAATATTAGTAAAATTACAAATATACCCATGGTTGTGTCGGAAAATAATTCCATTATACCTGAAAACTCCTCGGAATATGGTTTTGCAACCAAACAAATCATTTTGTATTTGTTGGTTGTTGAATGGATGCGGTATTGGCCCCGGTGACCCAAAAATGGCATTTCGAAAGATGTTGGGTACGAAAAATATTGTTTAGTCTCATGTTTTTATGATTTTTTAATATGAAAATGTGCAGATTTGCTTAGGATGCACTTTAAAATAAAAGTGTGCAGATTCTGTTAGGATGGGAGGATGGCTTATTAGCAATTTAGCACTGATACACCCTGCCAAACACACTTTTTTTCTCTCCTAATTTAGTTTTCCTCCTAAATTTTAAGTGTAAAAAAATAACACCTAAACTTAATAAGACAATTAATAAAATAAAAGGAGCACTCTCTTCGTCTCAGTTGAATCTGTACACTTTCTATTTTTATTATTCTCAACTAAATTCCATTTTCAAAAAGAGTCAACATGTCATGAGACATAATTATCGTTGAAAAAATAAAATTTTACACAATCTTCCTCTTACAAAATTTGACACTCACAATTTACCTACCCTAAAAAATCATACAATCTGAACCCATCATTCACACAATCCTCACTCAATTTTCACAATCAAACCATCAAATTCTCCCTATGAAAATTCACACAATATTCACACGATCTTCAAAATTCACTCAAAAATCCTCCAACCTCATAGATTTTTTGACCACCCCCTCAAACATACTCCTGCAACTGTCTCAAGCAACCTCATCAAATGCCTTAAGTTCACTTGCTTCTGCTTCCCACAGTTATGATTAAGAATGTACCCATTCTTCGCAAACATGTCATCACTAGAATCTGACAAAATTACCCTATCAGTGGGAACTATCATGTCCCTCAACAATTCAAACCTTGGCCCCACATATTAGTTGGAATCAATATTGGATTTCTTATCATGGTAGATTTGTAGACCTTAGTCGAAGGCAAGCACGGGGGCTGGGGGCAGCCAATGAAGCCCTTCACCATAGTGCATTTATGCACAACTGAGGTGGAACACCTGGCGTGGGCGTCCTAGTTACACTCCTGACAGGGACAAGGTTATCGGTGGTGCAACTGAAGGACACCAGTTCGACACTGCAGTTGTCGTAAATCTAGTTATGAATGTGCTTCCGACGAAGGCAGAGTGAATATGTTGGTCGCACATAAACAAAATGTTGGTGAGTCAGTTTGGCAGACGAGCACCGCAAGTTTGTCGTTGCAGTAATCACACGACACATGCCCTTTGAGAAGGTAAATGCGGTAGTGTCAGGTGGTGATATGAAAAAAAGAATACGTGATGTCAAAGAAAATAGAGGCAGGTTGATGGTAGTTGGTGGTGAGAAGCATATTTTAAAATTTTCACATCACCAAAATAAAAAATTAATCTTTTATTTTTGTATAGAAAGGGTTGGGACAAATGAGTGAAAATTTATCCTTTATTCCAGAGTTCAAAGTCAAGTACTGAACTAGACAACCACTTTCCACGTGGTTCACAAGTCTACTATTTTTCTTCTTTTGAAGATTACGTACAAACAACTAAATTATATATAAACAGCATACTCTAAATATAGGAATAATATAGGAGACACCACTATATGAATTTATTGAAACTCTGTGAAACCTTGAAATTCATCCATTTGAATAGTTGGAGACGCCCTTCGAAGAACACTTAGTTGCTGCACCACCATTTAACCACCACCATCGAAGTCAGAATAACCACAATCACACCTTCATAGACCACCTGCACACTGAAAAGACATAGAGGAGACCACCGACGCGGTCCCACAAATCTGGGTAATCCCTAACAAGAAATACCTCAAATATTCACAGTTTTTGCTAGGAGTCTAATTAGAACCTTAGACTTCTCTGTTATAGAGAGGGTGGATTAACCACTCAACCAAACCCATTTCACTAACGTCCACTCTACTTTGATTTCACTTTTTTTGTCAAGAATGTTATCTTTTTTTACCTGGAGTATGCGATATTGCACATAGGGATGACAGTGGGTGAAGTTTGGTGGAGGCCCATCCTGCATCTGTCCCAATGGTGCGGGTATAGAGGTAGTTTTTTTGGGGATGGAGCAGGTATGGGTATGAAAATCATATCCGCCAAGGGTAGTGGATATGGCGTGGATATTAGTTCACACTCACTCCATCCCCGCCCCTCCCACAAACCCGTTATATACCTTAATTTAATATAATAAATAAATTATTATTTATCCATATTGCACATATCTTACCTATAATATTTTGATGTAAATACATTTATTAATTTTAACATAAAAGTTACTACTCCCTCCGTCCCAAATTAAACTGCACAATTTCTATTTTGGACTGTCACGACCTAAATTGCACAAGATCGACTTTTACCAAATTCAACTCATTTGACTCCTTGTAAAAAGACAAAATACCCCTAGGCCACAACTTATTTTTAGCCTTAGTGACTGATTAATTAAGGAGAGATTCTCTCCATTTATACGTGTTGGAATTTGAGAGGGTGGCGTTTGAATTAATTTTTGATCTGCCCCAGACCCATGACATTATCACATGCTCCAGTCTTTCATGTTCCCCTTGCTCCATTATTGCTCTCAATGGTTTAGTTTCCTCATCCAATTGATTTACTCTCTCCACTGTCTCATCAATTCTACAAATTTACTCTCCTTTGTCTCTCAATCCACCAAACCCTAGTCGCTGCTCTTCTTGTTCCACTGTGCTTTTTCATTGTTTTTGCCTCTGTTTTTGTTGTTCTTGGTGTTGTATCGTAGGTTTTGGTTGTTATTTACATGTTCATCACGGCTTCGACTTCGTCAATTAGGGTTTATGTGTTTTTTTGGGGCTATTAAAAAATTTGAACAAGTTTTGTGGATTTGGGTTTTTAGCACATCATCTGGGTTTCGAGTTAGGGGTTTGATCGATCTTTTGGGGGTTTTATTTTAAATTGGTTTTTTTGGTTTGCTGAGTTTTCCTTTTGACTCACATCTTGTTGTTGTCTGGTCCGATTGAGTTCATATTGTTCATATCTAAGCTATTTTCGTAATTGTTCTCTACGTTTTTTAGTACTCATGTGTTGTTGCGGTCACTGTCCATGTTTAGTGTGTGAAATTGCTCTTGCATGTTCATAACTGGTGTAGATTTGTAACTTGCTTGTCATTTTCTTGCCTTTTGTTTTGATTATAATCTCATACCATGTTAGCGTTGGGTTCTTAGAGTATAAATTGTGTTCGGACACTATGTAGTTTGTTTTTTGCTCCATTACATTTGTGGATGTCCAGTTTGGTACCCGATATGTTGGGCATACACATTTTTTTGGACACCAACAACTGATATTGTTTTGAAATCTCTGTATTTGTGTGTTATGTTGTCTAATCTTATTCTTTTTCCTCATTCAAACTATGTTCTTTACTTGTGTAAAGTGGTTGATTGTTGTTGTTTCCTTACCCCTGCTTTTTACCAAAACATGAGCTTGTTCTTGCTATTTAGTTACCCCTACTTGGAACCCTGCTCTCTGGAACCCTAGACCAATTAGCACCCTAGTCTCTGAAACCCTGACCCAATTAACTTTCCTCATGGCTCATCGTGATAGGGTGTTGGCTGGGCATGAAACATCTGTCCCCTGGCCTCCCTTGAATGAACCCAAAACTAAGTTTGATTTACAGCTACCAGACCCTTATAATTATGATTCAAATAGAAATTGGGATACGCCCACTGCCATACATGTTAGCCCTATTAATTGGGGCGGGGGGGGGGGGGGGGGGGGGGGGGGGGGGGGGGGGGGGGGGGGGGGGGGGGGGGGGGGGGGGGGGGGGGG
>JAULKM010000003.1:9749661-9764678 GCA_032355605.1 Rubia tinctorum | reverse complement strand
GGCTGAGGGAGATGATGAGCTTCTGTTTTTTTTGTTTTTCCATTAAACAAAACGACGTCATGTTGGTATAAGTGAAACGACGTTGTTTTGTTAAGTTAAGTGCTGGGTTGTTTCTAATTTTTTTGTTTTCCCATTAAACAAAACGATGCCATTTTGGTATAAATGAAACGACGTCGTTTTGTTAGGTCAAAGGCTGGTTGTTTTTGATTTTTTTGCTTTTCCATTAAACAAAACGATGTCATTTTGGTATAAGTGAAACGACGTCGTTTTGTTAAGTCAGAGGTTGGAATGGTTTTTTATTTTTGATTTTTTTGCTTTCCCATTAAACAAAATGACGTTGTTTTTGGTATAAGCCAAATGAAGTCATTTTGTTAAGTCAAGGGAAAAAATTTTGCCCCTCATATTCCGCCCCCCCCCCCCCCACAAAACATATTGGTTCCGCCACTATTCTTAACACTTGTAGTTATGATTTCTAAAATTAATATTGTTGATGAAAACTTCGGTTGGTGGACTGATTCGGGTGCCACTAGTTACATTTGCAAGCCTAAGAGTTTCTTTGAGAACTTGCAAGTTGTGGGTGATCTAAGTGTTCCTGGGTACGTGGAAAATTCAGCAACTACTCTCATTAAATGCAAGAGAGAAGTTGATTTTAAATTCACGTCTGAAAAAGTGAGTACACTTACTAATGTGTTGTATGTTCTTGAACTTAGGAAGTACTTAGACTCTACATGGCTTATCAATAAATTTGGTTTCAAACAAGTTGTCGAAGTTGATAAAATTTTAATCACCAAGGGTAGGATATTTGTGGGAATGGGTTATCTTTGTGGTACTATGTTCAAACTCGATGCAATGCCTATCAATAAAATGAAAGAAGTTATGGTTAACTTGATTGAGTTTTCTATTATTTTGTGACATAATCATTGTGACATGCTCTCTATAAAAGGATTCATGACTAAATTGGAGCTTTTGTCATATATCCCACAATTGATATTGGAAAATGCAATATCTGTATTTTAACAAAAATCACTGGACAACCATTCCCAAATACTGAAAGGATATAAAATATGCTTGAATTGATTCATAGTGATTCATGTGATTTACATGCAACACCATCTATAGGAGGAAATATGTGCTTTGCAACTTTCATTGATGATTCTACAAGATATTTTCATATTTATTTGTTGCATTTTAAGATCAAGTCATGCAAATGTTTAAGGTTTACAAACAAGAAGTTGAACTTGCATGTGGCTTATCCATTAAATGTCTTAGAACTTATAGAGGTGATGATTATTTTGAAAAATAATTCTTTGAGACTACATGTATTAAACTTGAGGAGACTGCTCCTTATACACTACAACAAAATGGTATAAATAAAAATTAATAATCGAACATTAAGGGAAATGGTTAGCAACACGATGTCTATTGCTGGCCTTATCAAGGATTTTTTGGGAGAAGTTGTAATTGTGGATTGTTATATACTTAATAGAGTTCCAAACAAAAAATTAATAATAACACCATATTAACTTTGTCATAAAAGAAAGCCTAATCTCAATCATGAGAGTTTGGGGTTGGACAAAGTCTTGCATAAGACCATCTCACAGATAAATCATGGATTAAACTGCAAAGACTTAAACATGGGGTTTCAGACCAAAGTTATAAAATTTCAAGTGTTGGGTGTGTTGTTGTGATAATTTGTAGTTTAGTTATAATATATATATATATATATATATATATATATATAAAATATTTCAGCATCTTTTCCAAAATTTCACTCATTAGAATCGATTCATATTCTCTGCAACTGCTCAACTGCTTTGCATTCTCACAAAATCTCAACCTCACACAATTCACACAACTGCTCGATTTCCTCCATTTAATTATTCATTGCTTCGATTTTCTTCCTCATTTCTAGTGTGCACTAAATGCACTGAAGCGGAGTTTCTGTTCCGACATATTTTTAATGATTTCCGTTTAGGTTTTGACAATCTACGACTGGACGACTTATGATTTGTGTTTTATATGCAAAGACAATGTATTCGCTAGGTTTTTTTGCGCTTATATTGGTGTTTTCTTTGATTTTTTTCATTTTTTATGCATGTGATGTTCTATGCTTCGTGTAGGTACCTTGAGTGTTTATTGTGCTTATTTTATACTTTTTGTTTGATTATGTAGTTTAATCTTCCTTTACTGTGTTTGATTTGAAGTTTTAGGATTTTTTTCTTCACTGCACTCATATTTGGGGATTGCTATTTTTTGTCTTTGTTGAGTACTTCTTAGTGGTTTCATGTTTTATTGGTTGTGTATGTTGTTATTCAAGTGTTTTTTGTTTGGATTTTGCATTGATTTCATTTATGTTTTAATGTATGTGATATTTTAGGGTTTCTTTAGGTCGTGTGTTAATTTCTGTGTATTTGTTGTTTCTTTGTAGATGTCAAAGAAGATTAATGATGGTGAATCACTAGATGATATTGTTCTAGACATTGCGAAGACCTACATTGATCATGTTGTAGGCAGCTATGCTGTTGTCAACAAAAAAACAAAGAAAATATAATCTTTTCAAGGTATTTCCTGTTTGTGTCCATTTTTGGCAGGATTTCTTGATTTTATTTCCATATTTAATTGTAAATTGTGGTTATTTAGTTTTTTTAATGTTGTGATTTCATGATATAATGTTTTATACGTTTCTGTTGATGTTTCACTTATACCGTCTTCATGTTGATCATTCATCCATTGTGTCTTTCTAGTGTGATTTTTCTTGATTTTATGTGGTGTTAAGAATAACAATTTTTCTTGAATGTATTGTTCTTTAGATTTTGTTTTCCATCTTTTCATGTATTTGATTTGTCATTTTATGTATGAGCAGGTATGTTGATGCTTAAAGTTAAGGGAATGATGTTTTAAGTTATGGTTATGATGTTTACTTTTTAGTTTAACATGCTTTTTGTTGGATGGTACAATTATATTTTAGAGGTGTATTTCATGGATTTTGTGTATGGTGTTTCTATTTAGGTTCATGTATCAATTTAGGAGTGTGATGTAGCTTGTGATTGAGCTGAGGTTTTAAAAGATGATTTATATTATTATTTTTCATGTAAATTTTTGGTATTATTTTGTAATTGTTGATGTTTTATGGGTCCAAATTGACTTTTAGTTACAGTTTGATGTTATTTATATTTTACAGTTTAAGTTTTCAAAAGCTTATCGCTTGGACTAAATGTCTTTCTTATTGATGTTTTAGTATCTTAGATTGATGTTTTTTGTTTTCAGATGGATGGCTTCATGTGTGTTGATATGCGGTTGATTTGTTTTATCCCGTTATCCTTTTGCCAAAGTAATTTGTGCTGCATTTTTTAATGCTCATATAATTATATTTCATGTTTCAGATGCAAGTATTGGTGGTGGCTGTGCTGTGAGACAATCACAACCACTGAGGGGTGACCCTAATGCTGATTTAATATCAGGTTCTTTTTTTATTATTAATTTCTTTGAAGAGTCCGTCTCTTGAAAGACGGTCTTTCCATAAGTTATGGAAAGACCAAGGTTTAAACTATAAAGTTGAAGAAATCAAAATTAAATTTTTGGGTTGTATTAATCGGGTCATAAACATATCACTCATAAATGTTGCATGGTAAAATTTTAATATTGCAACTAAAACCTTTTACCTTTCTATAATTTCAATTCAACCCCGTCTTTCCATATGCTTATGGAAAGACGGTTTTTCCCAAGACTTTGTTATATATTATTAGTTCCAAATTAAAGCATTATAATTAGTCTCACCTAATCTATTTGCTAGACTGTATTCATATGATAATCCATTCCTATTAACTTTAGGAAAAGACACAAATATGGTGGTGTTAACATGATGATCCATTACATTTACACCTTTGATCTCCCAAGGTGTGGAATCAGGATTCCTAAAAGAAGACAATAGGGATGCAATTCAATTCAGTTGATCCGGGATCTTGTTTTATATCGAATAAATGTAAACATAAATTTATAGTTAATATAAATAATGGGTAATTTAATGTTTGTATATCTGTTGCAACGAAACTTTCATAAATTTGAAAACCTTTTAAATTATATATCGAAATATAAATAATCATATTTTAATTTTAAAAGTTACATAAATGAGGTTTGCCGTGTTTGATCTAATCACTAGATGACTTGATCGGATAAAATCAAATTTAACTACAATTTATTTAAAAACAGCAAAGCTGAAGCTTATAATATATGAGGGATAAACCCAAAAATTACCCTAAGTGTCAAAACAATCTCAAGTACTTCGGAAGTGCTGATGCCCACCTAACCCAAGATTGATGTTGACTAGGTAAATTCCGGTGTTGATTATCCCAAATTACCAAACTACCCCTATTTAGTTTTCTAAATTTATGGATGGTTTTACCCTCCTGAAATCCACCCCACTGTTAGAACGTAACAAGAATTAATTCAATGGTTATAATAGCACTTAATTTTGATTTCAAAGCTTATATCACCACTTATTTTGAAAGTTCAGGGTCATTTTAACATTTTTTCAACGAGTTCAAAGTCATTTTAACACTTTCGAAGAGTTGAGAATTATTTGGACACTTTAAAACAAAAACATATAAAGGGTCACTTTTATACATTTCTATATATTGATTTTTTTAAAAAATTAATCGGCATTATCTTTGTGTTTGTATATTCGTCACAGCGACCTTAGGGGCTGCTCCTTCCAGCTGGAGTAAGATAAGAATAGAGTTGACTCAATCCTAAGTCCTTAAGTTTCGAAGGTTTCACAGAAATGTTACTAATATATACGTGTATTCCTAAAATAAGTCATCTTTCTTAAGGTCCATTCGATTCCGATAAATGCAGGACCAACAACACTTGGATGTTATTATTCAAGTTAAATTGTCCACTTGTTTTTTTTCTTCTATTCTCTATTAAAGTTTGACCGCATATTTAAATAGTTATATGAGTAAAAATATTATCATATGTGATATTGTTCAATTCATCGTAACAAAGAGTTTCTAAATATTAACTTTTTATTTCCCGTTATCACACATAGATGAACATATTACCGATCAAACATGTTTCTTGAATAGCGTGATAATGATTGTTGTGCAATTTAAACTGGGACGGAGTTAGTATTACACTTCATTTTCACCCATTTATATTATTATTGGCATATTGCAATACCACTTGCCATGTTTCTCCACCGTGTCCACATATAACTTTCATTATGATACATTCACTATCTCAATGTAAGGTTCCTATGATGTTTTTATACGGATATTTATGTGTGTTATGACATAAAAAGTGAAAGATGGGAATGAATAGACCAAATTTCAGGCTGAATACGAAAAGGTCAAAATGGGAACATTCAGTCGAGACCTGCGAATCTTACATAGAAATAGATGGAGTGGGATTTTTCACTTGATTTAACAATAATTAACTAAAATGAACTTAACGTAATTGAAATGTGATGAGGTGCGAGGTCTCACGCCTTTACATAGACAAATCTCCACAGTTCGGGGAATTAATAAATATAGGCGAATCAAATGAACGCAATGAAATTGATGGGTGGACGAGCCTGACATCCACATCATGCACGTCTCCTCTAACACCGAATGCATAGGGCAACATCTACTCAGCGTCAGAAATCTCTATGAAAGAGAGGTACTATATCTTAAATATACAACTCATCATTCACTACTCAGATAATATACACTTTCCAGTCCTACCAGCTTGAACGTCACCCGAAGAGGGTGATCAACAAAGCATTATCAAACAGAAATGAAATGCAGATAAATTTTAAAGAACGTGATGTTAGATTGACAGATGGGTGATTAAAAGAAGGATTCATTGAGGTTTGAAAAATTTTACACCACCAAAGTGCAGGCTACAGGACAGCACAGTGTTTCCCACTCTAGCAAATGATGATGAACATTATTATTAATAATTAATGTTGTAGCTTTGTCTTATCCTAATCAATCTCCCTTTTCGTGTTTTGGCCATTTGAAAAAGGTCAATAGTTTGAGGATTAGTAGAAGAGGTTAGAATGGTTGGCCGATGAATCTGCGTTTAATATCATACATTTTCTGTCTCAATTTAAACTGCACCTTTTACTTTATGTCACTATTCATTGTTCAACTTTAACCACATATTTGAATAGATATATAAACAATAATATTATCGTACGTGATATTGTTGGATTCGTTCTGACAAGTAGTTTTGCAAAAGTAACTTTTTGTTTGTCGTTATTATACATAGTTAAACATATTAACGATTAGACTAGTTTCTTGATGAGCGTGAAAAACATTCTTTGCAATTTGAGGTGGACGAGGGAGTATAGTAATTGCCCGTGACTTGAGAGAGCGGCCGGAATGCGTTACAGCAAAGATATGCTGTACTGTTGTTGAATGGTATACCAACCTCGGGAGAATAACTACCTGTATTTTCTTATTAGCATAGGCTACCACTTAACCTCTCTTTCCTCCACTGTAATCCTCTCCTTCGTGAACGTCTACGTAAAATCAATTGTCGATAACTGGGTTTTAAATATTTGTGTTCATACTCTGTTTAGTTTGTCTAATACCAGACACACTGGCCACATTAAAAAATTCTTTAAAAGCAATGACATGCTTCCTTCAAAAACAAACGTTCAATAACTAACTCGATTCACTTTTCCTTTACCCATCAACTCTATTCCCAAATAGAGAATTAGCCGCTGGTGAAATTCAATCGTCGGAGAGTAGTGGATGCATGTGGGCGAAAGGAGGAGGAAGAAGAGAGGCGTTTATGAAGATTCCACAATGAACAAGACATCTTCCATAAAATGAAATGAATTTGGCAAACCAACTTGGATAATGCAAGTACGAGAAAAGAATGCAAAGGGTGACAGACCTGTCCGTCCTTCCTACGCTCAGAATCCCGGTCCGTTGAGTAAGAGCTACTACAACCGAGTGAAAATAAACAGCCCAACCAAACTAAAAGCCACCATACATGAATCGAATTCGATGTTTTGCTTAAATTCACTTCACACCAAAACCTACATTAGTTGTCGAGATAAGTACGTACCTACCTAGTTGCTAAATTACTTGGAGTATGTTTCTATGCTCTTGCTCAGTTCTTCCAACTTCATCATCCTTACCTTTTCGCTTTCGCTCACCAGCTACAGAAAACGAAACACATTTGAGTGTAAGGAGTTTCAATCACAGAACAGAAAATCAGAAGGTGGAACAGTATAGATATAGGGCATTACTTCGCTCACCTCCATCAATCTGGTAATAAGTTGAACCTTCTCTTTGTTCTTTTCATTAAAAGCCTCGAGAGCTTCATTGTATTCCCTCTCCTGTTCCAAATGATCAAAAAAATGGCGGGTGTTAGATCCCTCAATACACATGAACATAAAACCAACTAGCTAACCAAGCCTCAAATTACCTTCTTCTGGCAAGTCTGTCCCAATGGCTTCAACTCCTTGTTCACAGTGTCAATCTTCTTCCGGACAACGGAGACCTCCTTCTTCATAGGATCTGCAAGTCCTTCCAGTTCCTGTAAGACCGAAGCAATTGTCATCAAACAACATGCTAATCTAATCATCCATGATTGAGATTGACAAAAATCGGATTGTTCAACATATACAGACAGGTAGCTCGAAAAGCATGGCTAATGCCGTGGAATTGACAAATCAATAGCAAAAACAATGGAATTACGGAGAAAAAACACTACCAGAAACATAATTCAGTATTCAATCACTTCAATTTTGGAAAACCCCAAAAGTCAGGTATGATGAGTAAACTAGGTTTCATAATTTCATTTCCTCAGACAAATCAATTCGGGAACTAAGAGAGTTTTAGGCAAATTAAACCTCGCATCTTCAAATGGAAAACAAAACCTAATTACAGAATTCATATCAGAAATTAACCCCAGCATATATTAGGGTAAAATTAAAAGGGGAAAAAATTGAACACAACACGGTAAACACGAATTCAGCTAAACAGTAGGGGAAATGACACTTACTCTATATAGGAAAAAAATAAACAAATAAAGTTAAAATGAAGGTGATGCGTGCTTCCAAACAAACACAACGACCACAAAAACGACATCAGCGAATTGCATGCCGCCGTAAAAAGGAGCAGATCGGAATAAACACGCTCAGAATAAGGGCTAGGGTTTATCATACCTCACGGATGTTGGCGAGGCGGCGCGTCTCCTCCTCAATCCGGCCGAGCTGCGCCTGAACCCTCTCCCGGACCTCGAGCTTCTTCTTCTCAATCTCCTCCTCCTTGGCTCTGAAGGCAGAGAGCGCGGACTTGGAAATCTCGTCGTCCTCCTTGCTCATGGCGCCGCTGAAGCTGAGACTGCCGGAAATCTGGCCGGACTGCATCAGCGTCTGCAGCTGCTCCGATCCCTGCCGCTGAGGAGGCTGCTGAGTCATGGCGGTGGCGGTGGCGGTGGCGGTGGCGGTGGTGTCGGTGGTCGCCTCCTTTGCTCCGAAGCAACACAGAAACCCTCCTTCCTCTCTAATGGTGGAAGTGGTGGGGAGTTTTTCTTTTTCTTTTTGTCTTTGAGGCTTCTTTCTTCTCTCTGTAGTACTAGTACTGCTGTGGTGTGCTCTCTTTTGCTTTAGCGCTGTGCTTTATTATGATGGGCGTAGTTGCGGTGTGTTTGGTTCGGTTTTATCTTTTTTATTTTTGGCTCGCTGGGCTTGGCTGGCCATAGTCTCCAGCTTAGCTTTTTATCTTTTCTTTATATTTCTGACCCACCAACGGATATTTTTTTTACTCCCAACGTCTATATTTTTTGTTCATATCATTACGCCACCTTTTTATACTGTTCTTTGATAGCATCTTGTATCATTATTCATCGATAAATTATAAGTAATTTAAATTGTAAAATTTTGTAAATGCATTTGTATGAAATTGTTTGTTCAGTTTTTGATAGTATCGGTATCAAAACATCTGAGTATCTGTTTTTTTCCAGCGAAATGAATGTTTTCGGAACATATTCTCAGTTCAATTCTTTTTTTGCCCTTCTTTACTTGAACAAATTCCCTCCCTCAACTAAACATATTGACCGTGTTTGAGTTATTGACTCATATGATCAGACGACATTCTTGAGTAAATTACCCTTTTACTATTTAAGAATAATTTAACCTACTAATATTTAAAATTAAATATCACGAAAATATATTATACAGTACGATAAATGTAGTAATATCTTATATGACATATTCATATTTATCTATAAATTTTGATGATCTAAAGGGTAACAAATTTATTGATGATACCGACTATGTTTATTAAATATCGATTAGATTTTATTTGAATGGTGTGACTCATTGATTATTGGTCGGTTGTATATTGTTTGACTTTGTAAATAGTTATTAGTTTTTTATATGAAAATATAACCGGTAATAGATTAAATTAATTCAAAGTTTGACTTCATCAGCTTTTTAAAGAAAATATTTTTATTAGTTAACCAAAAAGTTCATTAATAACCGCTTTTATTGTTTTGGATTGATTGAATATAAGAAGATAAAAGTTAAATGTATGTTAGTTGTCAAGCATAGCAATAATTATATATGCTAGTAATTTGATTTTATAAATATGTTTTGGATTGATCAAATAAGAAGATAAAAGTTAATATGTTTTGCACTTTAACTTTTTTAACACTATTCTCTATCAAAGTTCGATCGCATATTTGAATAAATATATGAACAACAATATTATCGTATATGATATTGTTCAATTCATTTTTTTAAAATATTATCTTTTTATCTATCATTATTATAAGTAGCTAAAGATATTAGCGGTCAAACATGTTTCTTGAACAACTTGATAATTCTCTCTCCGCAAAAATAGTTGGGACGGAGGGAGGAGTAATTTGATTTTATACAAATGTTCAAATTCTTTTATAAATATCATTTGTTTTTTTTCTGCTTGTTAAAAATAAAATGACATAAAAGGTTAAAAAAAAGAAAAACTACGAAAACTGTATATATATATATATATATATATATATATATATATATATATATATAAAAGAAAAAAGCAAAGGCTTGGATCAAACGGATGAGGACTCTAATTAGAAATAAAGTTTCGGCTTTCACTGAAACTCGTGAGTTTGGGATTTGTGTACCGTTTATAAATACTAGAAACAATTTCATATTGACACAATCTTATTCATTCCCCTTAAATTACATTAGCTTGATTTGTGAGTAATTAAAATTGACAACGCTGTACTTTCCTGGCACCTCCTTTCAGAAGTCTTTGGCAACGGGATTGTTCACTTATTAACGTTATTGCTTGCTAATACCCTCAATTGACCGTTTTTTCCCACCTACTCATGCAAGTAATACAGTGATTTGATGTTTATTTTTATTTATTACAACGAATTTCTAATAACTTTCAAAAAAATTAAAATGTATTACAATTTCTAAAATTATAATATGAGCCTTAAAGTTATTGAAAATGGAGTTTTTTTATAATTAGTCTAAACGTTAGTCGGTCTAACAAGACATTTTCTCCAATTGTAAACGTTTTTCAATAAGGTAATGAGAATTAAGCTTCGTATTTTTTTGAAAATAAAATAGTTCATCTTTCTAATGACGTTTTTCTCATAAGTTATGAAAATATTAAAATTTTAATTACAAATTTTAATAAGTCAAGATTAAAATTTTGGGTTGCATTAATCAGATCATAAACTTATAACTATTGCACGTTGTATAATAAATTTTCAATATTGCAATTAAAACAATTTACCTTTGTATGATTCTAATTCAACACTTTCTTTACCCATGCTCATGGAAATGCAGTTTTTCCAACATTTTGCCTTAATAAAAGGGTTATAGCTATGCTTACTTGTGAAATACTCTAGCCATATTTTTACGAATTGGTCGATTGTCTATTGAATTAATTTGAATTAAATTAAACTTAATCATGATGATCTGAAAGTAAATAAAAGTAAATAATAATATTAAACTAAAACTAGATTAAATAGTATCAATTGGATTGAATTGTACTTGAGACGAAAAAAAACATCTTCAGGCAAGCATCCAATTAATAAAGGGTACACACTACTAGTGATTATTGACCAAAATGATTAAATAGTACGAGAAAGTCTCATGAAAGATAATAAGTTTATGTACAGTTTGCTGTACTTTCATTTCAAATGTTGTATTTTTTATACAATTTAAATATTTCATTTTAAAAGTTAAAACATGTAATAATGTGTATTTGAAGTGTAAATATAAAAAATATATAATATAAAAATATATTTCTAAAATTTTAAATTTAGCATGTAATTTAACAAATGCAGTGTATAAGATAAAAAAAATACGTAAACTGTTCATAATCGTATAGGCATGTCACCATACAATCTAAATAGTATGACTGGTTTTTACATACTATAAATCTCAAAATATATTGCAATATGATGTCGGTTAAGCTCCACAAACATCATGATCTCTCCCTGTACTTAACTGTTAAAATCACATGGCCAGGCCAGATAAACTTTCCAAGGTAAAGTCTGATGAACCGTTTGTCTTAATCTCGCTGTTAAATTAATTGTGCTCTTAATTAAGTTGATTACGGCACCCCAAATGCTTCTGTTCTATATTCTTCTTCACATGGGATCGCGGCGCCCTGCGAAAAATACATCTACTCATCCTTTTAATTTGTGGGGGCTTCAACAACTAATCTTAAGAGTTAAGGCCACAGGTACAAATATTGGATACATAAATGAGTAAAATGGTGAGATGATCCCAATTTTTTTTAAATGCAAATATAACCTTTGATTTTTCAAAAGTACAAATATATTCATGGTCGACTAAAATATGTAAACTTATACTTAAGTGCCCGCTTAAATTAGAGAGAATTCATGAACATAATTATCTGCTTAAATAATTTGAGGTACAACTATACTTTTAAAAAGCTCAAAATTATATTTGTTCATACCAAACTACGGGGTTATGTAACCACTTAGCTATACATAAATTGATAGAGAAGTGGATCATATTTTATAGAGAAAGACTCATATGAGACCGTCTCACCATAACTTATGGTGAGACAAGGAACAAAATAAAGTTTTAAAAATTACAAAAAGTACCCCATGTTATCTCCTAAATTCAAAAAATTGTGTTTAAATCCACCGTCTCACCATAATATTAGGTGAGACCGTCTCACCTGAGTCTTTGTATATTTTATATGTCACTGCAACTGATTAATTTTTTAAAATACCAAAATTACAATGTTTTAATTTTTTTTAAATACAAGTAATTCACATGCTGGTCTAACAATGGCGCCATTTAAAATGGTACTCAGATTTATGGTAAATGATACAAATTGAGGATTGAAATTATATTTATGGATTTTGATCCGCTTGGACCTTTCAGACTAGTTATATTGATTCTACCACTGCACTTGTTTTCAGACCCTTGCCCTTTGAGTTGGATTAGAGACAATTCTACGTCCATAAAAAAAAATATATAGCTCTTATACATATAGAAAATCATTTTTTGGCCACCGAGTTGAGTGTCCTACTTATGAAAGGATCTTAGTTGTTATGAAGGCGGACTAGATATTTTGTGGAGGTGTTTTTTTTTCTTCAATTGTCTTATTGTTAATCTAAAAAAGTGTAATATCAAGTCTTATTTGGTTGGTGTATCTCTCTAATGAATATGTTACTTTGTAAGTTACACCGTCCCAATTATTTTTGGACTCTTATTTCTTTGGGATGTCCCACCTGTTTTTGCACTCTTCACTTTATTTTCATTTTTAGCTACTTTTTATTCATATTTTATCATGGACTAAATTAGCTTCGAAATAAAAGGAGAAGGAAAATAAATTGAGGGAACCCCACCTATATAAAGCATATAATAACACACTCTTATAAATATTTCATTTTTCTCCTTTCGCAAAAATTGTTGGGATGGAAGGAGTATTAGGTTTCATACTTGTTACTGGATTGGCTTGAGGCGAGGCATTGCTTTGAGCCGATGGTTCAGGTAGAGCGATTCACTAGAAAAATATATTATGTGGGGTGAGAGACCAATTGAAATATAAAATGTGGCAAATAAGTGGAGTTTAAAGTTAATTTTCTACATTTTTTATTTTTAAAAAAATTAACTCACTCGCCAAATGTACTATTTTAACTAGCCCCTCACCCCCACATTCTCAATTTCCCAACATAAAAAAATATCTCGCGATTCACAGTGTTTCACAAGATAGGGCACTCTATCGGTTTAGATCAAAAGTCATTGTTTAGAATTTTATATTTAGTTTCTTTTGTGTAAATGAAACTATACCACGTTTTGAACTTAGAATCACCCAATAATATATATCTTTCTCTCATAATCTAATTAATATAAGGGATTGGATTTCTAAATTAAAAAGTATAAGTGAAAAAAACATATCAATATAAAAAATATGTTATTCTTAGATCCTAATATTTTAAACTCATTTGTATTTCAGTTTAGTTAAATAAATTTTAGTTTAACAAGAATAAGTAAAACGGGTGAATCTAACATAATCAAAATTTAATTGATCCACATGATAGTAACACAACTTATACGCTCTGATTATCTAAAATTGGCTCTATTACTTTTGGCACTTAGATTTAGAAAATGTTAAATTAGTGGTAAAAAATACAATGAAAGAGTAAAAAATAAATTGAGTTGATGAAAACAATCTAGCATTTGCCAAAAGAGTAAGGAGGCAATGTTAAAAAATTATCAAAAAAGAACCGTAAGTCTTAGGAAAATGGAGGGAGTAGCACAATTTGGAAAGTGACTTCGGGGGCAAACTTTTTGCATGCTCAAAATATGGACAGCTTGACATGTGCACTTGATTGTTACATTAGTTACTCCCAGGTTTAGAATAATTGACACTAATTAACTGTCATATTTTTTAAAAAGATAAAATGAGTGAAGGAGATTGTATAATGTGGGGCAAAAAATAAATTAAGTGGATGAAATTAATCTTAATTTTCCCAAAAAGGGAAGGTGTCAATATTAAAAGACTAAATAAAAAAGGAATGAGTGCCAATATTTAAAAAATCGGAAGGAGTATGTTTTTTTGTCACCTTAAAACAGATTTTAAAATGTGGATTGCCACTGAAATTCTTGCCAAATTCCCATACTAATCACAAATTGTTTCCAAACACTCAAATGTTTTTATACCTGAATAATTGAAAACGGTCCAAAAAATCCCATGATTTGCGCATGTGTTGTGTCCACTTCATTATTGTTTGCTCATGTATACGCCTAGGTTTCCACACATTGTGTGGGTTTCTATTTTAGTTCTAGTTTTCTCGAAATATATAATTAAGATAAGAGTATGTCTCTTAAAAGACGGTCTTTCCATGAGTCATAGAAAGACCAAGGTTTAAAGTGTAAATTAGAAGAAATCAAGATAAAAATTTTTGGTTGTATGAATCGGGTTATAAATTTTATAATTACTACATGTTGCATAATAAAATTTTAATATTGTAACTAAGACGTTTAACCTTTTATTATTGTAATTAAACTCCGTCTTTTCACGAGGATATGAAAAAATGGTATTTCCCAATAATTTGCCTTAAAGATAAAATGGCGTGTTATTTATTTATTTACTTACTTACTTTGTGAAAATGTTTGGTGTGGAGTGGACAGAAACGGTAATCTGACTCCACCCACTTGAAAGAAGAAAAAAAATCCACCCACGATTTTAATTAAAATTTTCAAGTAGATATCGATAGTGCAGTACAATTTAATTAAAGGGAAAAGTGCAAAAAAAAATCTATAAGATTGAGAAAATGAAGAAATAACCTTGTAAAATTTGAAAGTGCAGAAATAACCATATCTTTTAGTCAAAATGTGCAGTTTTACCCACTGGGCCAATTTCCAACCTTGACCGATGTAAGTCCAGCGTTGACTAATAATGAAAAAATAAAAACATCACTCTCTTAATAAAAACCCTAAACTAAATTTGAATGACCATTATACCCTTCTAACCTTCTTCTTCAACCATAAACCCTAAGCAGCTTCTCCAACTTCA
>JAULKM010000003.1:9730201-9745325 GCA_032355605.1 Rubia tinctorum | reverse complement strand
TGGGTCATACCCATATTTTTTAATTACCCATTTTACCCAACCCGTATTTGACCCGTCCGCCCATTTGCCACCCCTAAAAATCTCCTTTGCAAGTACTCGCATGCATAAAATGTTATTTTCGTCCGGTACAATCAAAAGTTCTCATTTCCCTATTTGAGCTGAACTTTGCGGTAGAAATTTAGCCACATCATTCTAATCATTCATTTTCACTGTAAATGTTATATCAGCATGCATAAATACACGTGCAAAAATATTATCGAAATCTTATATTGGGACGGAGGGAGCATTACTTTTTAATTTTTTTTTTAGGGTTTATAGGGTTCTCATCTCTTTTCAATTAAACTCAAATTTGCACAATGCGCGATCACAATATGAGATATGGGTTAACACTGAAGCTCAATTAAACTCAAATTTGCACAATGCGCGATCACAATATGAGATATGGGTTAACACTGAAGCGCTAGTTAAATATTACAATTCTAATCTAAAACTTCAGTGGATAAAAGAGAGATACACAAGAGCACTCATCATTGTTACAATACTAAGCAAATGCCAATGTGGCAACGGAGGGAACATTACAAATATGTGCTAGTAAATGTAAATCTTTCCTGAATCATTAGATATAGGAAGAGGATGCATTTATGGAATATCTGGAAGCAGTGTTATATTTTGGTGTCAGTTTTGAAGTTTTTGCTGTTTTTAGGATGCAAAACTGTATACATCAGGAGCACGAAAAAGAGTCAAGATTCAGGAAATGGACGTCTAAGCATATTAACGGAAGACAAGTGGCTTTTGCTGAAATAGAACTTTGCATTGTCAGCTCCAACTCGTTCTTGGCTGTCGTGAAGAACTCAGAAAAAATGGAAAGAAAAAAAAACTCTCAGCAATCCAAATTCCAAAAGGGCCAAACAAAAAAAATAGTATTGTAATCCCTAAACTGGACACTGGTATTGCATTGAAGATGCTTCATTGTGTATACCGTGTGTTCTTTTTCCAGTCCACTTCTTCTTGTTATAAACAAGGGAAAAGTGCAAAAATAACCTTACTAAATTGAGAAAGTACAGAAATGACCCTATAAAATGTGAAAGTACAAAAATAACCATAACATTTTGAGCAATGGTGCGAATATAGCCAAACTGCACTATTCCAATGTTGACTAATGTAATTCATACATTGACCTAAACTGAAAAAACAAAAATACCCTTAAACTTAAAATTAAAATTCCAATGACCATTATACCCCCTAATATTCTTCTTCTCCAACTTAAAACACCCTAAAACTAAGCCGCCGAGCGTCGCCAGCTAGAACACCATCGCCCAAAACCAGCTCCCACCTTAAAACCCTAGTTCCTCCACCACCTCTCCTCGCTGCTCCTACCCCGCCACCACCTTTCCCCGCTGCTTTCTACCCCGTCACCAAACCCTAATTCTGCCACCAACTCTCCATGTTGCTCCCTACATTGCTGCCACTCATCGCCAATAGCCCTAGCTCAACCCCAACCCCAACCCCCACAATCGCTTCGCCGCTACTACTATCGCTGCCCAAAAATACCCCATCGCTTATCAAATCCCTCGCCTATGTCGCCCCTCAATTCCCTTGCCTCTGTCACCGCTCAAATCCCTACCTCTCTAAATCCCGCTCAAATCATTCTTCCATAATCTGTCACCTCTTTTAAATGACGCCGACGTTGATGAGGAGAAGGTTGGTCAAAGATGGGAGTGGAGGCGGGGCGGTAGCTTCGTGCTGAGACGGTGGTGAGAGCTGACAAGGTGGCTTTGGGATGAAAATGGGAGTAATAGAAGAGGGATAGAAGATGAAAGCAGGATGGGAGGAATCAAAGATGGGAGCGGTGGCAGGACGGTGAGGAAGAAATGGGAGTGGGGGTGAAGCATTTTCTTATTTTAATTTTTAATTTTTAATTTGGGGGTATTATGGTATTTTCACTAATTTCCAGCCAATTTGGCTGTTAACATTTTGGTCAACGAAGTACATGGTTATTTTTACACTTTCAGATTTTACAAAGTCATTTATGTACATTTGCCCAAAACATAGGGTTAAAAACACACTTTTCTCTATAAACAAACAAGGTATTATTGCTACTAATAAATTGGAGGTTACAACAATCTTTGTCCTTAAGATATGCTGCACTCCCATAATTTCATATCAAATTGTACTCTTATAAGTCAAATTCAGTAAATTTTAAGAGTTCGTCTCTTGAAAGACGGTTTGTTCATAAGTCATGAAAAAAATTAAGGTTTAAAGTGCACATTAGAAGAAATGAAGATACAATTTTCAGGTTGTATGAATCGAGTTATAAACTTTATAACTACCACATGTTGCATAATAAATTTTTAATATTGCAACTAAGATTTTACCTTTTATTATTCTAATTAAATCACGTCTTTCCATAAGTCTATGGAAAAACGGTTTTTCCCAAGACTTTGTCAAATATTAATTGATATAAATAATAATATTATTTTGTGATGTCTATTATTTTAATTATAAGCTTTTATGTGCTGTTTTATAGAATGTATTTAGAGGTATTAACCCTATGTATTGAAAGATCTAATTACATAAAGTGTTTATAACCTTCTATACTCTAAATGGTGAAAATATAACTTTCATTTTTTAGTGTAGATATAATACTCTTTCCGTCTGAAGTTTTGGTCAATAGTGGTCCTCACCAGTTTTTTATGAAGAGAAAGAAATATCCCTCTAATTAAATAAAAAAGAAGGCAAAGTTTTGGAAAAGAACGTCTTCCCATAGACATATGAGAAAATATATAAAGGTAAAAAGTTTTAGTTACAATATTTTTTTAAAAATTGTGCAACGTGTAGTAGTTATAAGTAAATGACCTGATTAATGAAACCCAAAATTTTTATCTTAATATCTTCTATGTTGCAGTTTAAAGCTTGGTATTTCCATAACTTATGGAAATACCGTATTTCAAGAGACGGACTCAAAAAAGAAAATGCATTAACTTTAAATTCTCCGTTTTGCCCCTTGCAACATATTTGAACTCCTCAGCGGGTCCGTTTCTTTCCAAAAATTCCTTTTGCTGATGACTTCGCGCGTAGTCGGAGGTAGTCAGAAACTCCGACCGTAGTCGTGCCCCTAATACAGTCAGAGGTAGGGTTGAACTCCAACTCCTCGAATCCAAATCTTTCCAAGCACGGTTGTGCACCATCAGGGGGTTGGGAGGGGGTGAGGTGGTGTAGGGGCAATTCAACTCTAAGAAGGTGGTGACGACAAAATCAAATACACCCTCCGTCCCAAGATAAACTTGCTAATTGCTTTTGGCTCGATTTTTAATGAAAGATGATGTGACAGCATCTTTTGTTGGTAAAAAATTGATTTTGTAAGTTTTTTATAATTAATGTCATGAATAGTGTCAAAAGTAGCAAATAATGGTAAATTTGGGGGTTTACTGGGGGTCAATATGATTGAATGAATGACTACATATGACAAATTTACAAATAGGTAGTTCTTTGTGGGATAGAGTAAAAAGAAAAGTAGGAAGTTTATTGTAGGATGTAGGAAGTAGGTGATTTTGGAATTGTGATCGAATAGGGTTTTCATAAGTTGGGGTAGGTGTTAGAATTGGAGTTAGAGAGGAGTGAAGTTTGGTGGCGGCGAATAGGATGAAGCTTGTGGTGCGAGCGAGGATGTTCAAAAGCTAGTAGTGGTCAGAATTGTGGTTTTAAGCTAGTAGTGGTCAAAGTTGTGGTTTTACTCCCTATGTCCTAGGGGAACCTATAGAGGGAGAAAGTTCTTCTCAAAATTTTAACCATTTGAAAAGACTAAATTGCCCCTGCTTCAACCCACTGTCCAAATCTTTCCTCCCCTTCCGCCATCTCTTCACCTTCGTCTCCGTCGCCGCCTCTCCCCACCTCTGACTCCGACTCCGACTCCGACTCTGCCTCTGCCGCCTCCCCTATCTCTCACCACCTTCGCTGCCTCATCTATCTCTCACCACTTTCAACGACTTCGACTTCGCCGCCTCTCACCACCTCCGTCTCCGCCACTCTCCACCTACACCTTTCTTCGCCTGCGCCTCTCTCCGATCAGATGTGCTTCCCCTTTCCACCGTATCGCCTCCGCCTCTCTCTACCCCAGCCTCTGTCTACGCCTCTAATCGCCTTCGCCTTCTACTCATCGCCTCTCTCTGCCGCCACATCCTCCTCCCTCTGCCTTGCCTCTCCCCAGCGAAATTAATTTTGGTTCCAGTGAGGGAAGTTAAGGTTTCGATCGGTTACCGTTGATGGGTGGGGTGGGTTCAAAATTTTGAGTAAACAGGGGGTGGCAAGAATTTTTTGGGGTGGGGTGGATTAACGGTGCAGATTTGGGGGTGGAGGGGTTTTAGGGTTTTAAGAATCTGTGTAAATTTTTTAATTTTTAAGGGTTATCATGTCTTATTGTATGTTGAATATTTACTTAAAAGGAAAGTGTGTTAATTCCCATGAGACGTGGTAGGTACGGATTATAGTTACTCCATGCCATGTCCACTTAAATTTTTATACCCATATCCACCCCATGACCTATGGCGAGTACAACATTAAAATTCATCCCTGCCTCATCGGGTATAATCTAAAATTTGCCCCGGCTCCATCATCCACTTGGGTCTCAATACCTACTTCAAATTCATTTTACGCACCTCATATATTTCTCCAAAAACACCTGAAATTTAAAATAATAATTTTAATCTTAAAATTTTAATAATTATTTACATGACAACATTATAGGTAATAAATGTGCATTAGGGATAAATAATAGTTTATTATGTATTAAATTAGTGTAAACATAGCGGGTCTAGTGGGGTGGGGTGCAGCAGGGATGAAGTGGGTATGAAATAATATTCACGTCTGACCTACTACCCATGGCGTGTATTTTTTTCATGTTCATACTAGCCCCACCCCGATCAAAACTACCTTCATACCCACCCCATTAGCGCGGATGCGGGGGAGACCCCCCACCAAACACCAGTAGATAGAGCTCTATTTTAGGCGGGGTTAAAAGGCGGTTCCATTGGAACTGCCTTTAATTGAGGCCCGAAAGGGGTCCGAGTTCTGAAGTCCCTCTATGGTCATTTTAAAGGCAGTTCAAATAAATTAAAGGCGGTTCCGCCTTTAGAACCACTTTTAATTAAGAGCCGGAAGTACTTTCGAGTTTGGAAGTGCTATCCCAAGTCACCTTTATATTCCAAAGACGGTTCTAAAGGCAGAACCACCTTTAATGAGCTCATTTTGGCCCAAACCCATACTTAACCAATTCCATATTGCTGAACCCATACACACATTAACCCCACCTAGTTTTCTTCTCACCTTTACCCCTCCTTCATACTTCTCCCCCCCACCCTCCCCCACGCCGTCTCCGCCCCCTCTGCTGTTTCTCCTCGCCGCCTTAGCACAACCTCTGTCATTCCAGCCCTTGCCTCCGCCGCTCCAGCCCAACTTTGCTGCTAGCCCCGCCTCCATACTCCGACACTCGCCACGACCTTGATGCATAGCCTCGACGCTCAAACGCACAACCCCGCCCCTAACTCTCTGACGCATGTTTCCTTACAATATCGAATACTAGCCTTTGGCAATCAACAAGTCAACATCGATCTCTGACAAGAGAGCTACACCCTCCGCCTCAGACTAAATTGTACATCAATTATTATCACACTGTTCAAGAAACATGTTTAACCATTAATATATACTCCCTTCGTCCTACTCTAAATTGCTTATTTATTTTTTGAGAGTTAAACTTTGCTAACGTTGACTATAAATATAAATTAATATAAAATTAATAAAAATATCATATGATATATTGTTAGATTTATCTTAACATATACTTTCTAAATATCAATTTTTTATGCGGCCTTATTATAGGTAACTAGAGATATTTTTGGTCAAACATGTTTATTGAAAACCGTAAAAAAGTAAATAAGCAATTTAGAGTGGGATGGAAGGAGTACGTGTTATGACAAATTCAACAATATCACGTACGATAACATTGTTGCTCCTATGTTCATTCAAATATGCGGTCAAAGTATGATAGATAATAATGTAAAAAAAGTAAGTGAGCAATTTAGTCAGGGATGGAGGGAACATGAGTTTTTAATTTAAAGTGGAACTATGGTTATATCTACGATATAAAACTCATGATTGACACTTCACTTTTTGACACAATAATTTAGAAGATACATTTGGGTGGAGCAAATTGAATTGAAAGTCGAAAAAATAAAATTAGTGGATATAAACAATCTTAATTTTGCCATATTTAAAGTTGTCAAAAAATTTTCAATAAAAAAGATGAATGGGACTAATCACTTTGCAAGGAACTTAGGGTTAACAAACCATCCAAGAAAGCAAGGCCCTATCCAGTTCAACTTATTTCAACTCCAATAATTTCATCTCAATTTTTTTTAAAACTCTTCTCTACTCTTCTCATCTCATCTCAATTCATCTCAACTCAAATCAACTCAACTTAGTTTTTCTCAACTTCTCTCAACTCATCTCAACTCTTCTCAGCTCCTCTCAGCTCAGCTTATCTCTTCAACTCAGCTTTTTTCAACTCCAATCAAATCAACTCAACTCTAATAATGTAAGATCGTCTACTTTCAAACATAATATAATATTAATTATTAACAAATTGTTAAATATCATAAAATTTAAAATCTTAATTTTAAAATCATTTAATTAAATTTCATTTGGGTGTTAAAATATTAATTATGAATTTTACTAAGATTGGATACCGTAAAATCATTTATATGGTTTGTGAAATGTTTGCAATTTTATATAAAAAAATCATTTCACTTCAAACTCGATAACGTTAGGATTCGAATTCTATAATTATATCATAAAATTTATATTATGTATTAAGCTTTTAAATAAAATATTTATTTCACATGTTATTGTTTATATCATGATTTATTAATAAATAATAAATATTTAATATAATTAAATAACTAAACTGATTGTATTTAACATATTTACTAATAATATATTGATAAATTCTATCTAAATTATTAATGAGATGGTCTCATGTGAGGCAACATAAACTTTAGGCAGGGGATTTTATGCAATTCAAACTATATTCTACCTCCAGGGACCTATCTCTAATAATTTTATAGGGACCTATCTCTATTAATTTTACAAGGACCAATCCCTAATATTTTTTCAGGGGCTTTTTTGTCCAAATTTTTTCACATCATTTTCCTGCCATCTACAGCCTCAAAAAAAATCAAAAAAATCTTAAAAACTAATTTTAAAACGAAAATATTTAATATGATCATCGAACTAAAAATTATAAACATTAGCAAAAAATAGCAGAACATCAACTAAAAATCATAAAACATCAACTAAAAAATTGGAGCAAAAAATGTAAAATAAAACAGCAAAAAATATTTTAAAAATTAAATAAAAAATCGATAAAAATTTGAAAAACACCGACTACAACTAACAAAACATCAATTTAAAATCATAAAAATACCAACAAAGCTTCAATCATCAATTTCTTTTAAAAAAACTACAAAAATCAACTAATATCAACCAAAATCTAAAAACATCAATTCTCATCACCTAAACTTCACCCAGAAAATAAAAAACATCAACATAAGAAAAAAAAACTACAAAAAATCAACCTATATCACCCAAAACTACAAACATCAACTCATATCACCTAAAACTCACATAGAAAAAAAAATTAACATGAGAGAAAAAAGCAAAAAATATCAACCCATATAACTTTTTAAAACTACAAAATATCGACTTATATCAACTAAAACTCACCCGAAAAATAAAAAACATCAACATAAGAAAAAACAAAAAACATCAACAAAAAAACTAAGGTATCTCAAGAGTATAAATTTTTCACTCAAAAAATCACAAAACGTAATTTTTTAAAAAAAACTACAAATATCAACTTTTAACACCTGAAACTCATTCTAAAAACGAAAAACATCAACATGAGAAAAAAACTACAAACATCAACTCCTATCACCTAAAGCTCAGCTAGAAAATGAAAAACATCAGTATGAGAAAATAAAAAAATCTACAAATATTATTTCATATCACCCAAAAAACTATAAAAAATCAACTCACATGAACAAAACCTCATCCGAATAATGAAAAATATCAACATAAGAGGAAAAAACTACAAACATCAACAAAAAATTACAGTAACTCAAGAGTATAAAATTCTTTAAAAAAAATGTGCTGGTGGGAATTGAACTCAGGTTGCTAACCTCATAGTTTAAAGTAATAACCACAACACCAAAAACACGTTACATTACTAAATATACACTCAATTAAATAATATTAAATCTCAACATGTATCTTAAGAACATAAATCCATCAAAATAAAGGTCCTGGTGGGATTCGAACCCTAGACCCCTGACCTCACATAAGGAGTTCTAACCACTGGGCCAAACAACATTTAATGGTCATATGCTCAGTAAAAAAAATATTAAACCTCAGGTATATCTCTTTGAAAAAAAATAAAACACAAAATAAAACTCACCTCTCGGAAGCAAAACCTCAGTCCGTCCGCCGCCACCGTCAACGTCGCTGTCCGCCGACCGTGCGTGTTAGCACGCACGAGCTTCACCTCCACGTAGCGCATGGATCTCACTCGCAAGCTTCTTCTCCAACGTACGCCACCGGGAAACGTCAATTCCTTTACCAAATAGTCAAGAGCCGGAAATGTCGGTACCTTACCTCCACCGTGATAACGGTGCACCGAAACCCTAGCTTCGTCGGTACCTTGCCTCCACCGCGACTCTGCATCACCTCGCCTCGCATCACCGTCGTCGTCGCCGTATCGGTCGAGACTCTCCAATTCAGCCAACGACCTTTGCGAACCCTAGCTCAGTCGTGGACTCGTCGTGGCTCAACCTCCGCCGCCGCAGACTCGACTCCGGTGTCGTCGCCTCCGGAGAATCATCGTGAATCGGTGTGCCGGCAAACTAGGGCACAAATGTAGAGATTTCGCGACGGAGATCGGAGGCATTGACGACGGAAATTCGAAGGAAGAGCAGATCGACGAAATCAAGCGAAAAACCGGCAAGATTCCGGCGGAGCGGCAAAAATCCGGTGGAAATTCAGCGAAATCCAACAGTAACTGTCGGCCGGAGGCGGTTTCCGGTGGGAGGAGGAGGAGGAAAAAAGAAAAATGAAAACTATGAAATTTTAGTGATGTATATAGTAGTTTGATAATTGCACAGAAGGTCTCTAAATTTATCAGCATATTTTTTTAAAACCCCATCCCAAATGAAACTTCTTATAATTGCAAAATAAACTCTGGCCTAAAGTTTAGGCTGTATAAAACAAGACTTTGTCATTATTAATTAGTATTCTAAATTATGGAAGCATATTATAGGTTGATAAAAATTCACATGCATTATTATTTATATCATAATTTATTATTAATTAATAATTAATAATTATTAATATGTAATATAATTTCACCGTTATCTTCTTTTAACTTTTTTGTTCAGATACGTTTGATTCAGTTCAATTCAGTTTAGTTTGATTCAGTTCAATTAAGTTTGATTTTGTTCAGCTTAATTTGATTAAATTCGATTCAGTTTAATTCAACCGCTTTCTGTTGGACTGAGTTCACTTCAGTTTGCTTCTGTTTAGTTTAGTGTGATTAATTTCACTTCACCTTTATTTCAGTTGAGTTCATTTTGATGCAGTTCGGTTCATTTATGTTCAATTTAGTTCAATTTGATTTAGTTCAGATTAGTTTGATTTGGTTCGGTTCAGTTTTTTCATTCTAGTTTAGTTTGATTCGGTCAATTTGATTCATTTCAGTTCAGTCTGACTCACTTAAGTTCAATTCAGCTCTTCCCAACTCTTCTCAGCTCTTTTCAATTCATCTCAGCTCCAATCAACTCAACTCAGTTCTTCTAAACTCTTCTTACCTCTTCTCAACTCCAATAAATTTAGTTCAACTCAACTCGATTTTTTTTCCACCTTTTCTCAACTCCAATAAATTGAACTCAACTCAACTCAGCTCCGATTCAACTGAACTGGACAGGGCCCAAGCATGTATGAGATACTCCCTCTGTCCCAGTATAGTTGGCCACTTTGCTTTTTCACGGTCTTCAATGATCATGTTCGACCGTCAATATCTCTATCTACATATACCAATTCCGCATAAAAAATTAATATTTAGAAAATAGATGTTAACATGAATCTAACAATATCTCACATAATATTTTTATTATATATAGATTAATATATATTTACGGTCAAAATTTATGAAATTTAATTTTGAAAATGCAAAGTGGTCAATTCTGTTGAGACGGACGAATTATAGGATTAGTAGATTTTGACATTTTGTTTTGTAATTTGAGCTCTCAACCGTCTTGTCTCAGACTGTCTTTATCTCCCCAGGCCTGCTTTCTCTTACCGGTCCACTGTCCAAAGACAATTCATTCATTCTAAAGCAGCATGCTATTATAATGCTGCCACACTTAATAAATGATCCACTGTTTCACTTATACTGTGCATCTTCGAACTCTCTTCCGCTTTATATATGCTCCATCTAGTTAAAAACAAAAGGAAAGAAAGAAAGACTTCTGAGTGTGCAGTATCCATGGACTTCAATCTGAAGCAATGGAAAGAACAGCACGAGTCAGAGCAACAAACACTTGTCTTTCACTCCAACCCACACTCTGAATCACAAGCCCTTCCCTTGTTTGTTACTGAACCACCGACCAGCACCAGCAAGCTCATCGCTGCCACACCTCTGCCACCATGCTCCACACCACCTGATTCTGTCTCCAAATATGCTTCCCCAGGTAAATAGTAAATACTGCCCCATCTCTCTCTCTCTTTCTTAATCTTTCATTAGTTTTGGGTTTTGGTTGGTTGATTCATATGTAGTCACGATGACTTACCTTTCTATAATTCTAATTCAACACGTGGTCTTCCCACATGGCCTATTGAAATTGTAACATTTAACTTTTTAATTATATTAAACAAACAAATTACTCTATCAAATTTATCATGAAAAAAAATTAACGAGTATAATGTGTGTATTGCTTGTTGGTAGGGATGGGTGGAAGCAACTTCAGCTTGGCCCAGTGGCAGGAGCTTGAAGTGCAGGCATTGATCTTCAGGCACATGCTATCTGGTGCTGCTGTTCCTCCTCAACTACTCCACCTCGTCAAGAAAAGCCTCTTCACCAACTCCGCCCATTCCTATTACTCCTTCCCACCGCCATGTAAGTTCAGCCATTATCCTCTTGTGCAAATATACGTTACTTTTCAAGTGATGCGATCTGAGCCCTGTTCTGTAGTAGCGATGCAGTCGGGGTACTGGGGAAGAGCGGCCATGGATCCGGAGCCGGGGAGGTGCCGGAGGACGGACGGAAAGAAATGGAGGTGCTCCAGAGACGCCGTGGGTGCGGGCAAGTACTGCGAACGCCACATGCACCGCGGCAGAAACCGTTCAAGAAAGCCTGTGGAAAACTCCGCCGCCGCTGCCGCCGGCGGTGGTGGAATGGTCGGAGCTGCCAGCTCCTCCGCCGTGGTGGGTGGTGGGGGAGGAGGCGCGGGTTCTCATTTTGGTTTTAGTCATGGGCTCTCCCCACCTGTTGATAAACTGCAACTTAATCAAAGGTGCGCAAGATTCCAACTCAAGCACCCCAAAAGAATAAAATGAAAAGTATTAAATTTTACTATTTGAGTGTCAGAGGTCACGTGATCTTGCATCTCCACTCCTATTCAGATTGCCTTCGTCTATTCTCAGTTCTCACCGACAAATCTATTATACTCACTCAATTTACTTTTTTTTTTTTGGATAAATCTTGGTTTTTAAATTGTCAACAAAGAAACCTTTAAAAACCCCCAAAGGAGTCCGTGTTTGAGACTGAGATTATACAAAATAAATTTAAAATAACATACGTAGTGTTTTTATAAAATATACACATTTGTCCCAACTCTATTTGCACATTTACTTTTTTTGACACTATTCTCTATCAAAATTTGATCCCATATTTAAATAGATATATGAACAATAATATTATTGTATGTGATATTGTACAATTCGTCGTAACAAGTAGTTTCTAAATATCAATTTTTTATTTACCGTTATCATACGTAGGTAAATTTACCAACGGTCAAACATGTTTATTGAACAGCATGATAATGATTACAGTGCAAATAGATCTGGGACGGGGAGTATATAATTACTTAAATATTTGTGAAGCTTTATGATTAAGATAAACTTGTTTGATATTGATGAGGGATAATGATACGGAATATTATAGGACAATGAGACGGGAGCAACAAATTTAATGATTAGTGAATGTAATCAACACAAAAAAAAAGACGGTGAAGTAAAAGAACTGTTTGTCTCCCCAAGGGAGGTAAAGGAAAGTTGAATCGAACGTATGATGGTGTGTATCTTCATCGAATCAATGCTCTGCTTAATGCCTTACATATCTGTTCCATATGTGGAAGAAATTCATAACGGCCCCAATGCATCTGCATGCTGGACCCCCCGGTTTTATTATTGGGGCGGCAAAGGGCCTGTCCTAAATTGATAGTGACGACGAACACCGAATCACCAGTGCTCCATTAAATTGTCTGGGGTAGATGCACTTCACCCGTTCCAGTACTGTTTTCTTCCTATTCTTCTATCATGAATTTTTTCCCCTCCAAACGTGGGACGAAAGAAGTTTGACAACTTGTAGTTCTAAGCAGGGATAATTGTTTCAACTTGTCTAATGAAACGGTTGTAACATTGTTAGATATTCAGAGACACCCGTGGTTGAGAGGCAGAATGATGATGCAGCAAAAAATGGGCAGGTACTTAGGCATTTCTTCGATGATTGCCCTCGACCACCACCCCAGCAAAATGAGAGCACCAGCACCAACCTCTCAATCTCAAGTTCAGGCAGCAACCCCACCTCGGATTTCTCTTTGAAGCTCTCAACTGGCGATGAAGCAGCAGCCGTGGATAGAAATCACTCGAGCTGGCCGGCTCAATGGGGCAGTAGCCATGTCTCCTCCAACTCCATGGGTGGACCGCTTGCTGAGGCTTTGCGATCATCAACTTCCACTTCATCACCAACCAGTGTTCTTCATCAGTTGCAGCGGGGTCGTTCCGCACCCGAGCTCACCTCTTAGAAGATCAAAACGCCAAGTCTGTTGTGCGTGTGTTATGCCTTTTGTTCTTCGGACAGGGGTTTTCTGTAATGCTGCACTTTCAAAAATGATATGATCGTACTAAACTATATCATGCACTCGGTAGTACGTACTTACCATGTCCACGTGAAGCCTATGGTGTTTTTTTCATGGCTGAATTTGGGATTCGGAAAGTTTTTGATGCGTCTCAATAGCTTTTTGAGGTTGAATTTTAGTTCATAATGGTAGTTTGGTATGCAGTTGATTCAATCTCCAGAAGCATCAAGCATTGGCATGCAGGAGTTGTATATGAAATTCGTTTAAACCTCTTAAGTATGAGAATAATTATTTATATAGAAATAAACGAAAACATAAAAGAATGCATTTAAAATTGATTTGATGAACAATAACAAAATGAGTGGTATACTAATATATTTTCCGTGGGGATTCTAATAAAATTTGAAAGTCGAAGTTTAAAAGGGATATTTACTTTTGATAAGTGGGGAGATTTTTTGTTTGATCAACAAAAGTGGGAAGATTATAAGGAGATGGAATTTAAAAAAATCAAGAATAATTGATTTAGTATTTCTTTCATCTCATCAAAATTGGTATAATTTGATTATATAGTCAATTATATCAAATTTTAATTTTTAATAGAGATGGTCTTATGTGAGATACTCTAAACTTTAAACAAGGGTCTTTTATGCAATTCTATCTATATTCTAAATCTAAGTACCTATCTCTAATAATTTTAGAGAGACAAATCTCTAATAACTTTACAGGGACCTGTCACTAATATTTTTCCAGGGTTTTTTGGTCCAAAATTTTCCCATCATTTTCCCGTCATCTGCAATCTGCAAAAAAAAAAATCAAAAATTATTTTTAAAATGCAAAAAATTAATATAATCATCGAATTGAAAATTATAAGCATTAGCAAAAAATAGAAAAAATCAAAGAAAAATTAAAAAAAAACATCAACTAAAAAATTAGAGAAAATATATATATAAACAAATAAAACAACAAAAATATAATAAAAATCAACAAAAAAATTGAAAAAACACGACTACAACTAACAAAACATCAGCTAAAAATCATAAAAACATCAAAAAATCTTCAATTATCAAATTTTTAATAGAAATTGCAAAAATCAACTAATATCAACCAAAAATATATTAAAATTCAAATAAAAATCAACAAAAATTGAAGAACGTCGAGTACAACTAACAAAACATCAACTAAAATCATAAAAATATCAACAAATCTTCAATTATAAAATTTTAATACAAATTACTAAAATCAACGAATATCAACCAAAAATTAAAAACATCAAATCTTATCACCTAAACTTCACCCAGAATGAAAAACGTCAACATAAGAAAAAAAACACCACAAAAAATCAACCTATGTCACCCAAAACTACAAACATCAACTCATATCACATAAAACTCACCGAGAAAATGAAAAAAACATCAATATGAGAGAAAAAACAAAAAATCGACTCATACTAACTAAAACTCATCTAGAAGATGAAAAACAATAACATGAGAAAAACTAAAAACATCAACAAAAAAACTACGGTACCTCAGAGTATAAATTATTCACTCGATAAATCATAAACGTCAACAATTTTTTAAAAAGAAAATTACAAATATCAACCTATATCACCCAAAAATTACAAACATCAACTCCTAACACCATAACCTCATCCGGAAAATGAAAAACATCAACATAAGAAAAAAGACACTATAAACATCAACTCATATTTCCAGAATCTTAGCCGAAAAATGAAAAACATCAATATGAGAAAATTATTTTTAAAAACTACAAATATCAATCCATATCAACAAAAATACCTACAAAACATCAATTCATATCAATTAAACCTCACCCGAAAAACATAAGATGAGAGAAATTATTTATTTGGGCCCCAACATATATTTGAATAACTTGTTTGGTCCACACTCCCAATACTGCCCCTATTCGGCCCTTAACATTTTGAA
>JAULKM010000003.1:9697853-9730101 GCA_032355605.1 Rubia tinctorum | reverse complement strand
CGGCCACCACTGCCATTAATTCACACTAATTAATTAATTCAAACTAATTAATTTACATTAACAATAATTTACATTAACTTCAATTAATTAATAATAATTAAACTATCAATTTAAAAATATCCAAAAATACAAAAAGTTATACAAAATACAGGGCGTAAACAAGCAAAATACAGGGCGTGATATAGCAATCCACATTTTAAAAAAACTACTTTCAACAATCTCTATTCTCTCTAATCGTTTCCAATTATATTGCTAAAATATAATTGGCTATAAAAAAAAGAATCGAACACTCCACTTTAAATTCGTATGTTTCATTGTTCACTTGTCAACATCCATTTTAGCATGTTGAAAACAATCTCGTTAATTGCAACGTATATATACGTGAGAGACATAACGGTCGTTGAAAGCTAATACAGAGTCACATAGTTAACCCAAAATTGATGATGCATGACCTTTTTTCTTAAATAATAAAAATAATCTCCTTAATTATCTTATGATATGTGTGTCAATCTAACCATGAACATCATAGACTTTAATTGTGAACGAGAGATTTGGTTGGAATTTAAGGAAATGATAATTTTACATCTATCTTAAAAAAATGTAAAAAGTTAAGCTTATGACTGCAAGGGTATTTTAAACTTATTGGGGCAAGGGTATTTTCATCATTTCAGGTGTGGTCAATGCCAGAATAGCGACGAAAGATTATAACTGCACATTTTGTCATAAAGTTAGAGTTATTTTAACATTTTCTTGTTTTACAATGTCATATTAGCATTTCCAGCATAAAGTTAGGGTTAAAAAGGCAAAAATCCCTAATATTTAACATATACAATACTCCGTAGGATATTCCCTCTATCCCATTACTTTTGGACACTCTAATGAGAGTTAAAAGTAGCATTTTTCCAAAACAAACTCGTATCTTCAAAACATGTGTGCCAAAAAAATTGAGGCCAAAGGGCCTCGGTGACTTAAAATTGAAGAGGGAGCTACCAAACACAATAAAGACGATAAAATCACTTGAGTTTGGCCAAGTGACCAAATCACTCATTCTCATCTTGACAAGAACGAATCCACCGCTTAATAAAAAAGAAGAAGATAAAACATGAGGCTTACTTGACTTTGACCAAGGCGCAGTAAAACATCGAGGGAAGAAAACACCAGGCTGCATCGCGAATATGACAAACTCCTAGAGGAGAGTTTCGAAAATGTTGTTCATGAGAGAGACCCGATGCAAAAAGACCCAGATAATAACACCCAGAGAAACCACTTTCAACACCACAACTTCCCAAATCACTCGAACATCTTGGTCTTTGTAAAATAATTCCCCTAACCACATCGAGTTGTGAAGCTAATTTTTAACTCACATTAGGCCATTCAAAACCTCCTTTCTTGCAAGTACCCATGCGCATAAAAATGTTACTCGGTCTCTCCATCCATGAATAACATTCTTACTTTTTAAATTTTATTTTCGTGTGTTATAATTAAAAGTTCTTATTTTTTTATGTGAGCTGAAATTTGCGGCTAAATTTAATTAACCATTTTTACTGTCATATCTAGTGGCGGAACTAGGGGGGCGAGCCGGTGCGGCCGCTCCCCATCTCCGGTGGTGCACCCCTGATGAACAGTAAAAGCCCCTCCTCCGCCCTCCTCAAATTTTACTCTGGTTCCGCCACTGGTCATATCGGCATGTATAAATGCGTGCAAAAGGATCATAGGAATCTTACGTCACAACAGAGGGATTAGTACAAACATGTGCGAAATGTAAATCTGTCCTAAATCATTAGATATATGAAGAAGATGCATTTATGGAATATCTGGAATCGCTGTTTTTAGGATGCAAAACTGTATACATCAAGAGCACAAAAAACAGTCAAGATTCAGGAAATGGACGTCCAAGCACATTAACGAAAGACAAAAACTGGCTTTGGCTGAAATAGAACTTTGCATTGTCAGGTCCAACTCGTTCTTGGCTGTCGTGAAGAACCCAGAAAAAATGGGGGAAAAACACTCTCAGCAATCCAAATTCCAAAAGGGCCAAACAAAAAAAAATAGTATTAATCCCTAAACTGGACTCTGGTATTGCATTGAAGATGCTTCATTATGTATACCATGTGTTCTTTTTTCCAGTCCACTTCTTCTTCTTATTTTAAACAAACAAGGTATTATTGCTAGTAATAAATTGGAGGTTAAAGCAATCTCTCGGATAAAAAGGCGATATCTCTCGCCCTCAGGGCTCCGTCATCCCGGTACCATGGGCACGGCGTCCAAGGGCTAAACACCTGATAGTCACTTTTCGGTGCTCACAATTACATCAATCTCCGTCATTATGATATCCCGCGCTCCTATAATTTTATAGTATCAAACTGTATTCATACATATATAGGTTAAATTCAGTAAATTTTAATTGATATAAATAACATTATTATTTAATGGAATCTTATTAAATTCCCTGTACTAATGTCTATTATTTTAATTATAAGCTTTTATGTGTTGTCTTATAGTACTCCCTCCGTTCCACCGGTTTTGGCCACTCTGTTTTTTCAAAATTTAATTTAATAAATTTTGACCATTAATAATTTAATATAAATTAATATATCTGTCTCACTCAAAATTGCTTATTTACTTTTTGAGAGTCAAACTTTGTAAACTTTGACCCTAAATATAAATTAGTATGTAAATAATAAATATATCATGTGAGCTATTGTTAAATTTGTCTTAACATCTATTTTTTAATAATCAAATTTTTATGCGACATTATTATAAGTATCTAGAGATATTTACGGTCAAACATGGTCATTGAAGACTGTGAAAAAGTAAATAAGCAAATTAGAGCGGGACGGAGGGAGTATGTCATAAAAATATCAAGTGAGATATTGTTGAATTCATCTTAATATCTATTTTCTAAATATAATTTTTTTATGCGAAATGAATATATGTAGTTAGAGATATTGACGGTTAAACATGATCACTGAAAACCGTTAAAGAGTAGAGTGACCATAAATAATGGTACGGAGGGCGGATATATTTAGAGGTATTAACCATATGCATTGAAATATCTAAAAACATAAAGTGTTTATAACCTTCTAATACTTTAATTAGTGCAAATATAACTTTCATTCTTTTAGTGTAGATACAATACTCTTTCCATCAGAAATCTTGGTCACTAGTGGTCCTCGCCAGCTTTTTATGAAGAGACAGAAATATCCCTCTAATTAAATAAAAAGAAAATGCATTAACTGTAAATTCTCCGTTTTGCCACTTGCAACATATTTGAACTCCTCAACGGGCCCGTTTCATTCCAACAAGTCCTTTCATTGACGACTTCGTGCGTAGTCGAAGGTAGTGAGAAACTCTGAGCGTAGTCGTGCCCCTAATGCAGTCGGAGGTAGGGTTGAAATCTAACTCCTCAAATCCAAATCTCTCCGTCGGAGGTAGGGAGGTAATGAGGTGGTGCAGGGGCAATTAGAATCCACGAGGTGGCAACGACAAATCGAATACTCTATCCGTCACATGATAAACTTCCTTATTATTTTTGGCTCAATTTTTAATGCAAGTTGATGTGACGACATCTTTTGATGTTAAAATTTTGCTTTTGTAAGGCTTTTCATAATGACTAAATTGTTTTTTTGTCCCCAACATTTGTCGCAATACCATCTTTTGGTCCCCGATGCCAATACCGAGTACATTCGGTAACCAGCAAATACATAATAACTTGTTTGGTCCCCAAAGGTGGTTTTCAGGTAAAGTCAACGGAAAAATTGGCCGAAAATATGTGAAATGATCACTATACCCTTGAGTTAAAAAAAGAAAAAAGAAGGAAATAACCGATTCCCGCTGCCCAGACTCGATTCCCCGCCACCCAATTCCGCCACTGTCCTGCCACCCAATTTTGCAGCTGCCTCGCCACTGCCCTGACCTCTTCCCCGCTGCCCTGACCTCTTCCCCTCCAACCGATTCCTTGCAGCCGTCTCCAACTTCTTTGTCTCCGGGTTTCCATCTCCGACTTCTTATATTGCAAAGACCCATGGATTCAAATTTTCGTCGAAAGTTTATTCTTGCAAGGTGGTTGATTCGAATTACCAATGAGGGAGTGATGCAAGTTGGTCGGAAGTGCGAATCTGCTGCGCTCGAGATCCGGGAAACCGACGTTGTTCTGCTGCTACTCTAATTTGTCTCAAGAGAGCTTCGTCACCGCCATCGTCGCCTCGATTCGAATCACAGAGACCTAGGGTTTCAAATTTTCTGAAATGGTGCGAGTTGGTCAGAAGTGGTACGATTTGGTCGATTCAAATGGATGACAATGGAGTGGTGCGAGTTGTCGAAAAGGTAAATGGTTGACGACGATGGGGGTGAGAGTGGTGTGGGTGAGGATGAAGAGAGTGGAGAAGAAGGAGAATGGCGGTGAGGGATGGTGAGGGTGAGAGCGGAGGAGTATGGCGGGGATGGAGGTGTGGCCGGCGACGGAGAAGCTGATCGGAGAAGAGCATTGATTTTTGATTTTTTAAATTATATAATTAGTAAAATTACAAAAATACCCCTAGCTATACCTGAAAACCATTTAGTCTTACCTGAAAACCACCTTTGGGGACCAGACAAATCATTTTGTATTTGTTGGTTACCGAATGTACGCGGTGTTGGCATAGGGGACCAAAAGATGGTTTTGCGATATATGTTGGGGAGCAAAATAATTTTAGTCATTCATAATTAATGTCATGACTAGTGTCAAAAGTAGAAAATAATAGTAAATTTAGGGGTTTAGTGGGGGTGAATTTGGTAGAATGAATAACTACATCTAACAAATTTACGAATAGGTAGTTATTTGTGGGACAGACTAAAAGGGAGGTACGAAGTTTATTGTGAGACATAGAGAGTATGTGATTTTGGAATTGTGATCGAATAAGGGGTTTTATAAGTTGGGGTAGGTGTTAGAGTCGGAGTAAGGGAGGAGTGAAGTTTGGTGGTGGCGGATAGGATGAAGCTGGTGGTGCGAGCTAGGATGTTCAAAAGCTGGTAGTGGTCAGAATTGCTGAAAATTTATATGTTAGCAAAAGTTCTATGTTAAGGTTTGGAGCAAATCACATAATTTTACATGTTAGGAAAAGTTATATGTTAACTGCTAAGGTGTGGGGCAAATAAGATTCTATCATGTGTTCTACAAATTCTATATTTAGTAACATGAGAGTTTTTTTAGGATGAAAGGGATGAGTTATAGAACACTTGACAGAATCTGATTTGCTCAACACCTTAACATACAATTTTTGCTAAGATATAAAATTTTCTTGTCAGAAATGTGGTTTTTATCTAGTATCTCATTGAATTCATTAACTTGTTGAGTTGTTGACGTAGGATAATCCGTTTAGTTCTTTTGATATGTTTCTTAGAGAATTTGTGATTATATTAGGGGATAGTAATGGGTCGGGGCAGGTAAGGATTACGGTTCCTTCATACCCATGTCCACTTAAAATTTTCATACTCATACCCACTTTATCACCCATGGTGAGTACAACATTAAAATTCACCCCGTCGGGTTTAATCTAAAATCTGACCCGCCTCATCACCCACTTGAGTCTCAACCAACTTCAAATTCATTTTACTCACCTTAAATATATCTCTCCAAAACCACTAAAAATTTTCTTTAAAATAATAATTTTAATCTTGAAATTTTAATAATTATTTACATGGCAATATCATCGGTAATATATGTGTATTATGGATAAACAATAGTTTATTATGTAATAAATTAGTGTATACATAACATGTCTAATGGGGTTCGGCGGAGATGAAGTGGGTATGAACTAATATTCACGCCTAACCTACTATCCATGACGAGTATTATTTTCATATCCATACTTACCTCACCTCCATTAAAACTGCCTCCATACTTGCCCCATTGGCGCGGATGCAGGATAGACCTCCACCAAAATCTTCCTCACTGTCATACATAATTGTAATGGTACATTAGTTTTGTCGAATTTTGAACTTTTTGTAGATGGTTTCTTGAGAAATGATTAGTTACATTTGCAGGATTGGCGTTTGTGAGCCTTCTTGAAAGAATCTCTGCACGTTTCATCACTCTGACCTTCTCTGAATTAGACTAAATCAACAAAAGCGGGGACCATGAGCTGACATATAGGATGAAGTTTGGTGGTGGCAAATAGGGTGGAGTTGGGGTTAGGTTGCAGACTAGTGTGACGAATGAATCAGGTGGAGTAGGGGTGGAAAAATAGACATGTAACTAGCGGGTTAACTATTTTTAAACTCGAATGAACATTTTACCAAGTTTAACTATTTTTAAAACCCGAGTGAGTATGGTTAAATGAGCAATGAGTTAAATGGGTAGCGGGTCAAATGTGTATTTGAAAAATATGAGTTGGTCGGGTTCGGTTTGCGGGTTGACCACGGATGTACCCATATGGGTTAAAACCCGCGGGGTTACCCATATGAGTTTTGTTGGGGTTTTCTCTTCAAATTCCAAAAAGAATAATAAGAGCTGAAGACTTTTGAGTTCATGTATGAGCATCTCTTGGAATGCTTCATCTTTGGGAATCCCAAGAGTTAGGTACATTGATTAAGAATATTCTATAGCTACACTTGAACTCTATAAATAGAGGGATATTAGAGGTGATAGGTGTGAGTTTTGTAGACATATGTTCTGGTCTAAAATTCACCCCATGAGTCCGTATTCTGTAAAGTTGTTTGTGGTAATAAAATTTGAGCATGTTCGTGGAGGTAACCAAATATTGGTGAACCAAATTAAATCTATGTTTCGTTCTTTTTGTTTTCTTGATTATGCGCAAGAGGAGATTTATTTCCTAACAAGTGGTATCATAGCTAATGGTTCATTAATTGGCTTTCGTTCAAGATAACAAAAGGATTTGTTGTTGCTGTTGTTCTGAGTAGTTTTCTCATCAATCTGTGTTTTCGCCTGTTGTTGTGTCCAAGTGGAAAGCAGTACTCCATTAAACTTGGGCTTGGTTCGCGTCCTTCTCTGGTTTGCTAGTCCGTTTTACTGTTAGTGCACATTAACTTTGGAGTTGGACACTAATTAATCTACGTGGAAAATATGTCCCTTTTCTTTTGTGAGTGAATCATGGCTATATAGAATAATTATTCACTTCGGGTTGATCGAGTAATTAATTATTCTGGTGCTTAGTCTTATGTTTTTGTTACTTTTGAGCCGTGATTTTTTTCCGTTGTCTCAAGTTTTTTTTAAAAAAAATCTTCAATCAACATGAAAATTGACAAGTTTACGAGGATAAATAATTTTAGTTTGTGGCAAACAAAGATGCGTCTTTACTTAAGTAACAAGGTTTGTGGGCGTCTTTGGCTATGGCGGAATCCAAGAAATTGGAGAAAGGTGAGACATCCAAGAAATCGATTGAGAATGCTGACATGGGCTCTGGAAGAGAAGGCACATTCAACGATTCTGTTGTGTCTGGTGGATGATGTTATCATCGAGGTTGCAAGTGAAACAACTGTTGCTAGTATGTGGGCAAAACATGAAATTCTGTATCTGAAGAAGTCTTTGACCAACAAGTTGCTTCTGAAGCAACGTCTGTTCAGTCTGCGTATGTAGGAAGGTACACCTCGTAGGGATCATCTTGATCAATTAAACTCAATTTAATTGGAGTTGTGTAATCTTGAGGTTAAAATTGATGATGCGGATGCTGCTTTAATTATGTTAGTTTCTTTACCACTATCATATGAGAATTTTGTTCAGTCAATTGTGGTTGGTAAAGAGACTTTGAATCTGGAAGAGGTTAGGTAATCTCTTCATACTAGAGAGTTGCGCCATAAGGCGGCTGATACTGATGCAGATATTAAGGCTTCTGCATTTGTTGTTAATGGAGGTAAGGGACATAGAAATTCTGGTAACAGAGGACAAAATTTTAGGGGTCCTAAACTTGATGATATCTCCAATTACTGCAAACATAGGGGGCGTTGGAAAGATAAATTCCCAAAGAAGATGCAATCTGGAAAATCGGGTTCTGCTGCCGTGTTGGAAACTAGTACAAATTCTGAAGAGGAGGATGTAGTTGAGGTTCTGTAGATGTTGCATTTTTTGGAGTTTGCAAGTCTGTTCCGCTAACAAGTTCTTTCCGGATTGAGCTTGTTTTGTTTAATAAATAATTTCCTGGTTGGATTTATTCAGGTTGGTGGTATTTGGGTACTTCTAGTACGTCTGTCTGGCACTTCATCCGTGCATCCGTAGCTGTCTGGTACATCTTGCACGACCACCTTGCATCCTGACATTATCATCATGCATCAGTACATCTGACACGACCACCATGCATCTGGCAAATCTGGCACCGTCATTGTGCATCTGGTACATCTGACACAACCAACGTGCATCTGGTACATTTGTCACAACTGTTGTGCATATGGTACGTCTTGTCTGGTTCATTTGGCACAATTGTTATGCATCTGTAATATTCTTATGTCGGCATCTGACTCTTATTCGATTTTGGACTTTGAATCGAGAGGTGATATGTTGAGTTTTTCTCTTCAAATTCTGAAAAGAGAAATTAATAAGAGTTGAAGACTTTTGGGTTAATGTATGGGCCTTTCTTGGATGCTTCATCTTTGGGAATCCCAAAAGTTAGGTACATTGATTAAGAATATTCTAGAGCTGCACTTGAACTCTATAAATAGAGGGATAGTTAGAGGTGATAGGTGTGGGTTTTGTAGACATATGTTATGGTCTAATATTCACCCTTTGAGTATGTATTATGTAAACTTGTTTGTGGTAATAAAACATGAGTCTGTTCATGGAGGTAGTTAAATATTGGTGAACCACGTTAAATCTGTGTTCCGTTTTTTTGCTTTCTTTTTATTATTTTGATTCTGCGCAAGAGGAGATTTATTTCTCAACGGGTTTGTATATAAACCCATACAAGTCACTAATGGGTTGAAACCCGTGGGTTTCACCCATATGGATTGGTATATAAACCCATATGGGTTTATATATAATTGAAACCCGCGGGTTTACCCATTTTTGAACCATGAGTTGAATAAATTTTTACCTGCGGGTTGAGCGGGTAATAACCCGAGCCATTTTTTATCCATCATAAAATCAGTTGAAATGGGTCATATACCCATATTTTTTTAACAACCCATATTATTAGACCCGTATTCGACCCGACTGCCCATTTGTCACCCCTAATGGAGGTTCAATGGGTGAGTAGAAAATAGGGTGGGTAAAAGCGCCCAAAACATAAATGAAAGTTAATTAGGGGTATTTTTGTCTTTACACGTTTGTTCAACTTTGAAAATCAACTAGTTAATATCGATCTCCGACAAGAGAGTTACTCCCTCCGTCCCAGATTGAATTGTACATCAATCATTATCACGATGTTCAAGAAACATGTTTGGCCATTAATATGCTTACCCACGTATAATAATGACAAATAAAAATTCGATATTTAGAAACTACTTGTTATGACAAATTCTGCAATATCATATACGATAACATTGTTGCTCATATATCAATTCAGATATGCGGTTAAACTTTGATAGAGAATATTGTCAAAAAAGAAAAAATATCTCCAATGGAAGAGTCAATTTTGGAGGTCTTTTTTTTGCCAAATGTCATGTTTTAATTGGAACGTCAATATGATGTCAACAAAGTAAACTAATTGACGATCTTATTTAAATTTTCATCTCCAATAGTACCATCGCAATTCTAACTTCAGTTTGACATGTCAATTATCGATTGAACAAAAATTTAGTTGGGTCCATCCATATTTATGAATTCCTATTAATTTTTCTTGAGAAGAGAAGTGAGGGCCTCAATATGATCTTCTCTACATAGAACCTCTAATTGACCCTCCTCTAAAGAAAATTGTGTCGTGTCAGATTGATGTTTTCATTTGACCATTGCATTGGAGATATTTTTGTAGGTTGAGGGTATATCACTATGATGTGGCAAGTGACACTTAGCAAAGTGACCCTTGCATTGGAGATGATCTAAGTGGGCAATTTAGTCAGGGACGAAGGGAGCATGAGTTTTAATTGAAAGTGGAACCACAACTATATCTACCATAAAAAGACTCATGATTGACACTTAACTTTTTGACACGATAATTTAGAAGATGTCATTTGGGTGGAGCAAATTGAATGGAAAGTTGAAAAAGTAAAATTAGTAGATATGAATAATCTTAATTTACCATACTATTTAAAGTTGTCAAAAAAAATTCAATAAATAAAGTGTGACAATATTAGATGAACGAGACTAAGCACTTTGCAAGGAACTTAGAGCATGTACAATGAGGGTTTTCAATTAGAACTGAAATCAAAGTGAAACCACAAAACGACCCACGGTGGGGTTTCAAAGCGGTTCCAAATGGAACTGGCCACAGCTGGGCAGGCTCGCCAAACTGAAACCGCCCCAGTTCTTGAAACACGGTTCGAGACCACATGCTGCTGGCCCCACACATTTTTTGTTGTTCCCGTGACAGCGAATGACTAACCTATTTTTTTATGCTCTCAATTGATGAAGTGAAAAAGAGAGGTTGAATATTTAATAAATTGAAACCAAAATAGTGATTTCAATGTAATGCACATGGACATGGTGTTATGGTTAACGAACCATCCAAGAACGCAACTGTGCATGACATATAGGAGTGGTAGTATGACATTTTGTTTTGTAATTTGAGTTCTCAAGCTTCTTGTCTCAGACTGTCTTTATCTCCCACAGGCCTGCTTTTTCTTACCGGTCCACTGTCCAAAGACAATTCATTCATTCTGAAGCAGCACACTATTATTATAATGGTAATACGACTTAATAAATGCTCCACTTTTTCACTTCTAGCTACCACCACCTGTGCATCCCCCCAACTCTCTTCCGCTTTATATGCTCCATCTAGTTTTTTCAAACCAAATAAAAGAAAGAAAGATAGACCTCTGAGTTCTGAGTGTGCGGAATCCATGGACTTCAATCTGAAGCAATGGAAAGAACAGCACGAGTCAGAACAACAAACACTTCTCTTCCACTCCAATCCACAGTCACAAGCCCTTCCCTTGTTTGTTACTCAACCACCGACCAGCACCAGCAAGCTCATCGCTGCCACCCCTCCTCACTCTGTCTCAAAATATGCTTCCCCGGGTACATGCTGCCCCATCTCTCTCCTTTCCTTAAACATATACCTAAGGCGCGTTTGTTTGTCTTATAAACACGATTAGTGTCTGTTTTTTAACACTTTACCGAAACATCGGGTAAACTTCATCAAACACACACTCACAGTCATGAGCAAAAACATCTGTATACTCAACTTTATTGAAATTATATCATTTTATTTTTTTTAAATCACATTAAACAAACCATGAACATATTAAAATCTACATTTGACATATAAATTGCTCTATCAAATTAATCATGAGAAAAAATTAATGTGTGCATTGTTTGTTGGTACTTGGTAGGGGTGGGTGGAAGCTACTTCAGCTTGGCCCAGTGGCAGGAGCTTGAAGTGCAGGCATTGATCTTCAGGCACATGCTATCTGGTGCTTCTGTTCCTCCCCAACTACTCCACCTCGTCAAGAAAAGCCTCTTCACCAACTCCGCCCATCCCTATTACTCCTTCTCACCGCCATGTAAGTTCAGTCACTGTCCTCCTGTACAAACATTCGTTACTTTTCGAGTGATGCGATCTGAGTCGCGTTCTGCAGTAGCGATGCAGTCGGGGTACTGGGGAAGAGCGGCCATGGATCCGGAGCCGGGGAGGTGCCGGAGGACGGACGGAAAGAAATGGAGGTGCTCCAGAGACGCCGTGGGTGCGGGGAAGTACTGCGAACGCCACATGCACCGCGGCAGAAACCGTTCAAGAAAGCCCGTGGAAAACTCCGCCGCCGGAATGGTCGGAGCTGGCAGCTCCTCCGCCGTGGCGGGTGGTGGGGGAGGAGGCGCGGGTTCTCATTTTGGTTTTAGTGATGGGCTCTCCCCATCCGTTGATCAACTGCGACTTAATCAAAGGTGCACATGATTCCAACTCAAGCACACCAGAAGAATAAAATGAAAAGTATTAATTTTTACTATTTGAGTGTCAGAGGTCACGTGAACTTGCATCTCCACTCCTGTTCAGATTGTTTTCGTCTATTCTTCTTGGCTCTTACCGACAAATCTTAAATACTCACCCAATTTTATTTATTTTTTGATAAATCTATGGTTTTTAAAATGTCAACAAAGAAACCTTCAAAAAAACCCAAAGGAGTCGGTGTCTGAGACTGAGATCATACGAAATAATTTTAAAGTAGCATAATTAGTCTTTGTTATAAAATATACGGTACGAATCTTTGGACGATGAAGTAAAAGAACAGTTTGTCTCCCCAAGGGAGGTAAAGGAAAGTTATATTGAATGTATGATGGTGTGCATCTTCATCGAATCAATGCCTAGCATATCTATTTCATATGTGGAACAAATTCATACCGGCCCCAATGCATCTGCATGCTGGACCCCCGGTTTTATTATTGGGGTGGCAAAGGGCCTGTCCTAAATTGATAGTGACAAAAACCAATGCTCTATTAAATTGTTTGGGGTAGATGCGCTTCACCCTTTACTTCCTATTCTTTCATCATGATTCTAAAGAGGAGTTTAAAAATAATGGTACGAAAGAAGTAGGCAGTGATAATTGTTTCAACGTATCTAATGAAACGGTTGTAACATTGTTAGATCTTCAGAGACACCCATGGTTGAGAGGCAGAATGATGATGAAGCAAAAAATGGGCAGGTACTTAGGCATTTCTTCGATGATTGGCCTCGACCACCAACCCAGCAAAATGAGAGTGCCGGCACCAACCTCTCCATCTCAATTTCAGGCAGCAATCACACCTCGGATTTCTCCTTGAAGCTCTCAACTGGCGATGAAGCAGCAGTCGTTGATAGAAATCACTCGAGCTGGCCGGCTCAATGGGGCAGTAGCCATGTCTCCTCCAATTCCATGGGTGGACCGCTTGCTGAGGCTTTGCGATCATCAACTTCCACTTCATCACCAACCAGTGTTCTTCATCAGTTGCAGCGGGGTTGTTCAGCATCCGAGCTCACCTCTTAGATCAAAACGCCAAGTCTGTTGTGTGTGTTATGCCTTTCGTTCTTCTTTGGTTTTTGGTTGCATATGGACACGGATTTTCTGTAATGTTGCACTTTTAAAAATGACTTGATTGTGCCAGACTATATCATGCACTCTCGCTGTGGTACGTACTTACCATGTTCACATGATGCCTCCAGTGTTGTTTTTATGGCTGAATTTGGGATTCGCACAGTTTGTTGGGTCTCAATAGCTTTTCGAGGTTCATAATGGTAGTTTGGTATGCGGTTGATTCAATCTCCAGAAGCATTGGCATGCAAGAGACGAACCTCTGATATTTTACATGCAATGAAATGCATTATCAGATTAGAGAAAATTAACAAGTATCTGCTTGCTTACCCACATTAAACTAACAGAAATATTTATCGGGACTCACTTATATTAGTGATAAATGCTACAAGCTTCCCATACACGTTCCTATCCTGTACAAAAGCAAGCCATCCATCACTGCTCTTACATTGCTTATTCAATATCTACATAATATGCTCCTATAAATTCGAACCATCAGCAGAGCATTATTTATCACTTCTAAGCGCCTATCCCACGCATTTGTCTCTTTATTCATTTCCTCCCAACTAGAGGGTCATCAAGATTCTACTACTGCAATACAACACCCGAAAGGGACTACATCAAACACTCACCTCGAGCAGATCTTTGAGGTATGTTCCGTGCCAAAAGTAATACCTTGCCGCACACATTTATAGTTCAATAGGAGCTACTTCATCTCTTGCTGGACCATACACAACTGCCGTACGGGCAGGTGCATAAACCCAAAATGAATTAGGACGATTGTCGAACGTTCCTTCCTGCAAAAGTTGTAATGGAACGAAAATTAAAATCTTCTTCCTTTCATTACAGGTTGAAAACAGACCAACAATCTTAAATAAAGCTTACAAGGGTGAAGAATTCCGCCTTATGATCAATTCTACTGAAACCTCCAAAAAGTGCCTCATCAGAATCCAATACTACCTGCAAACGTAATATTGTTACGGGTGGAAGATTATATTCATCTATGATTCACGTGTACTACCAGTTAAAACCATTCTCCTGAAGCAGTAATGAGCAGTTTGGAAATTGATGAAAACATAGCTGAGAAGGGGTTAGTGTCAAAAGATGATCACCTGGGTCTACATTTTCTGTTATTCTAGCAAGATTAATATAGAGTGAGCGATAATATATTTAGGGTATTTTTTAACCTCTAATTAGGCAATGAATTAATATCCTTTGAATACCTGCATTACCCTCCAATTTTAAATATTAACATGGATATAAGTGTCATGAAATAAAGATTCAAATACACAAATTGCATTGACTCAGGTACAGGAAACCTTGTTCATGTAAAATAAAGCTCACAGATGAGTATGTGAGCCTCTACTGTTGACACGGCAGATTTATATTTAGGAATTTACTACAGGCTCCTAAGTTTGAAGCAGAATAATAAGAATCAGTAGTCCATTTGACATGCCACTCTTCAAGAAACATACATACAAAAGCAAAAGCATAGTCATTCAAACCTTGTATTTTCCAGAATTGAGGCAACCTATCTGGTAGTCTGAATAACTTTTAGTCCAGTGAAAATTGAAGACAAATACTAAATCTCCTCTTTCAAACACAATTACCCTATCTCCTTCATCCTTCCTTGATATATACTGATGCAATGAAGTCATGAACTGCATAAACAAGAAAACATTATTGTATTTGAAGAGGACACCGGGGCATTAAAATAAAAGATTTAAACACAAGGCCAAATTATACACACACTATAAGTTTCTTCAAGATGTTGCATTGCCTGGTCAAATTCTTGCAATCCATGATATCTTAGATATTCTGCATCACCCTGAATATAAATAGAACATTAGTTCTTCAATTGCATAAATATGTGAAGCCATGTTCCAGATGTATACTGACACCAGAGAAAACCACTTCACAACAAATTAACCCAATTAAAAAAGACAAGGTTAAGCTGAAAGCAGCCATAAGTAGGGAAAACATACCAGATCAAACCTGCGTCGACATTTATCAAAGCTGTTGTTATTTCCAGCGACGAATTTTCCATCAGGAAGATACTGATCACATCTCGGAAAATCAATCCACTCTATGAACATTCGAAATAAACATACAAAATTAGCTGTGAGCAACTAAAATAATTACAGGAGAGCCACAGTCTTACCTGGATGCCCAAATTCATTTCCCATGAAATTTAGATAACCTTCTCCACCTAATCCCATAGTGATTAGCCTAATCATTTTGTGCAATGCTATTCCTCGGTCAATTAGAGGAGTTGATGGCCTATCGAGTGCCATGAAATCATACATATCCTGTTAACCGTCAGAGAAATATATCAAAACTGGATCATTTCTATTAAATCAATCTTTCCTCCTTTCCAGCACAGGATAACAATTACTATTCAGGACAAAGAACTACAATACCCAAGCAGTGAATAAGTTATTGAGCACATATGGAACAAGCGGGGAAAAAACAAATCCATGTTTCAACCATTATACCTCCAATTTTATTTAGCAGTTTTACTTTCAATATCAATCACCAGTTATTTTTAAATAAAATTGTTACTTTGATGTCAAGAAGAAAAACTTAGTCCAAACAAGAAAATGTTGCTTGTGTTTTTTTATTTTGTTTGTTTCCAACACTCTTTTTTCAGAAAGGTTCAGGTTGAGGGGATTGGGTTAGAGGAAGAACGCTCTCAACTAGATTTAATAGAATGGTATTCCACCCTACCTTATCCATAAGCCAGAATGCTATTGTTTTGTCACCCACCAGAGCCTGGTCGTGACTTTCAGCATAAGCAACACACTTCTCCAACCACCTTCTGTTTGTTAATGTGTGAACGATATCACCCATTTGCCAATCCTCATCTCTTTTCCTGCACCAATGTTGCAAAGACCAATCAGTCATGATGCATAACTCTAATTTAAGAATTATGCCACTGGAATGGCCATATGAGGATATCTAGCAACGTATAAAATCTGCAACACATTCCTGGTTCCAGATAGGTGTTATCACAGTAGAAGGTAGAATAAATGACATTTAGAGTGCAACGCTACATGATTTTATTTTTTATGGAAAGTGTAATTATAAAACAGTTCATACTGACAAGAGAATAACATCAACAAGGGCTATGTACTTGCTAAGAAATGGTTGGCAGAGTGTCCAGCTATTTTCAAGTTGCAAAAAAGGCAAAGCATATTGCCATGGGTCCTATGGAAATCAAATACCCGAAAGAATGAGCTGAAGGTGTTCTTCGAGAATAATAAGCATGTCATCAACTAAAACAGAAACCACCAGTCACCACAACCAAATGTTTTCTCTCATGGAAAAGGTAATCTATGTGAATAAATTGGAATCTATAACCATAAGCTAAGCAGGATAAACATTAGAGGGCAAGCATTTCAATGCATTCACTGAAATTCGAAAGTATGAAGTAGTCAAGGGCTATGTATTTGGTAAGAAATGGTTGGCGGAGTCCAACTATTTTCAAGTTGCAAAAAGGCACAACACGTAGCTAGAGGTCCTATAGAAATCAAATACTCCAAAGAATGAGCTGAACAAGTTGATCAAGAATAATAAGGTGAGCATGTGAGCAAAAAGGTGCTGTGTGGGACAGGAACTTTAAAGTTGAACCAATTCAACTGTTTATAAAACAAGTAGCATAGATTTCAGAAATAACATACTGGAGCAGCTCTATCCACTTATCAGCAACAGCCATATGAAGCCGATAGTCAAATCCAACCCCACCATCTTGAACAGGAATGCTGAATGCTGGCATGCCACTAACCTGAATGCCAAAACCAAAATGCTTTAAAAATGTCCAGCACACAGCAATAAACCTCATAAGGATTATATGGACCATAATTAATCTAGTTTTACAGCTAAGGCTCTTATGACCATTTTCACCATAACCAAGTTAACTAATAACAAAACATAAAAGAAGATGACAGAAACTTCTGATCTGTTAAAATGTAAAACCCTTGTATTTTAAAGGGAAGAAATCAGATGTAATCCAGTTATCATTCTTCCTGGCTCCTAGTATATACATCCTACTATGTCAATGCCCTGTAAAGTGTATCCTCGGCCAAAAAGATTCTGAAACAATAATCCCGTTCTGCCACATTTCACCAAGTTTGATTTTATTGTCTGTACATAACTGATCCCAATTGAGAGCGGAAAAGACTATCCTTTATGTGGAAGACCTCTATGTTTAATTTTCACAAGGAAACTACTCCAGGAGAAGTTTGAATCCGTTTCATTCATTATTGATTGGTCTTCGTTTGACAAGGTTTGCGCGTTACTGGTTTCCGGAAGGATTAACATCTCCATTAGCTAAAACCCTTCTTAGGCTGCCTTTGGACTCGTATTTTGTTCGTACACAATCAACGGAGGGGGTTTGGATGAAAATGGATCTCACTAATCCAGTTGACAAACTACAGTCCTCGAGTATAAAAGAATCATATATCCAACATAGACCATGACACTAAATTTTATGGTCTCAAGGATTCATATTAGCAACCACAAAAGCAAATAAATAAATAGGTTCACTTACATCTTCACCAATAGCAATAGCATTCGGAAAGAGCCCATGAATGACGTCGTTGGCCAGCATCAAATAAACTACTGCATCAACATCAGTTGAAAACCCAAAATACTCGTTGTAATTTCCAGTAAATGCAACCTGGAACAATCAAAATATTGGTAAAACAAGCTAGTGCCATGCTGCTCGAGAAATTTCAGAAGGGGGAGGGAACAGATATAAAGGGAGATTCTGTATCATGTAACTTTTGTGTTTTGTAAACTATAAAACATGCCAATTGGCCCATCAAAAGAATACATGATTGTCAGACTCTTGCATCTCATCCCTGTTCAAACTTAGATACGAGAACTCCGAGGTAGCAAACTTGGTGGATATAAGGAAAATGTCCATTTTAGCCCATCCATTTTAGCAAAATTTCACAGCATTCACATGAAAACAAACATGGGATAATATAACTTATTAACATTCCTTATCCCCGACCCCCAAAATCATTTAAAATCAAACACAGGGAAAACATCATGCAAAATAAGGGTAAGATATGCGGTAAAAGATAGGCTTGAGAGTTCATGCCAAAAAAATTTATTCATCCACTAGTCCCTAGAAAAACTAATCAAATAGGCATGAAGGTTTAGGGTAGGTGCAATCAATTCAATTCGGCCTGATCAACTTCAACATTCAACATTCAATTCGTGACTTGTATCATACTAAACAGAAATGGTTCATGTACAGTACAGCAAAGCTGCTTTATACATGCCTGCAAACCGTGATGAGTGTACATCATTGAAGTCACACCATCATATCTAAAACCATCAAACTTGTATTCATCCAACCACCATCTTGTGTTTGAGAGAAGATATCTTAGTACCTATAACAGAAAATGAATAAATTACATAGAAATAATGTGTTATCATAGGTAAAACAAGGTAGATATGCTCCAGAATACTACTGCAGGAGGAAACATACTTCCCAATTTCCATAGTTAAACAGGCGGGAATCCCACATCCAATGATAACCTCGAGAGCCCGAGTGGAAATAACAGCTATCCGTACCATCAAACATGTTTAGCCCATCCAAAGTGTTATTTGATGAATGGCTGGAAAAATAATAATTCTATTAGACCAAGGCAATATGCTAATACTAATCAAGTACTGTCATAGAGAGGAGGATCAACTTGAAGTGCATTCTAAAGTAATATGTAAATTTACTTGATTACACAGTAGTGATCAGGAAAGCTCTTGCTAGTTTCACTGAGGTGAGGATAAAGGACTGCAGAGGTAAAAGATGCTAAATGGTCTCAAGGGGATTTAGGAAGCAATAAACTTTTTTCCCGTTATTGTGGAGCAGAGATTTAAAATGTTTGAAACCCTACATCTTTCCATTCACAACCTTTGACAGTGAACTTGAAACTTTCAACCAAATTATGAATTAATCACGATTTTTTATACAAGTTCTACAATATCCTTTATATAAATTTAATCTTAAATAATTCCTAATTCTGAATTACTCCCTCAAATATTTTTAATGCAATTCAGCCATTCAGAGTCAAATTTTTTAATAGTCCATCGAACCTGAATGACTGAAGGGGCTACAACTATGTTCAAGGTGCATAGATTTACCCTTTTTTAAAATTATAGAACAAGATCTAAAGGGATATGATCCACAAAGCAGACCCCACAATGGGACATGGGTTTAGTCGTTGCACCACAAAAGAAAATTAAAATTAAATGAGCTTGATATGTGGAAAAGGAAGATGTAAATCCTTAAAAATGTGATACTGCAAGCCACCAATGAAACTTTTAAAAAATAAACAAAATGATAAAACATATCCATAAAACAAATAAACTGGCAGTCTATGAAGCAAAAAAGCATTGAAAACACCTATTTAACATCAGGTGTCTAAGGAAAGGCGTAAACTGTCAGCAGGACAAACTTCTCACAAGTATAAACCTCATTAGCAATCCAAATCATTTAATAGAGGAAACAATGTGACGTTAAATTTGAAACAGTAGAGTTACCTATGCACAATATCCATGAGAACCACCAGACCAAGCTCATGAGCTTTATCTATCAAGGATTTAAGATCATCTGGAGTCCCGAAACGGCTACTTGGTGCAAAAAAATTTGTGACATGGTAACTGCAGCATGTTAATGAAATGCAATATCCTGTTAGTACCGGAAAGTAGAGTCATATCCCTCCAGGAAGGATACAACAACAAAAACTATACACTGAGAAAAACCAAACAGGTAAACAAAGAGGATACCCGAAACTAGCATAATATGAATGCTCTTGGATGGCCATGATCTGAACAGCATTATAACCAAGCTTTTTAATGCGAGGGAGAACATCATCTCGAAAATTAGCATATGTGTTTATCATAGGCTCCTGGTAGCAAACACAAAAAATTAGTTTAACATGACCAAGTATGAGATTAACAGCTACAAATATCATATTAAAGAAGATGGAGATAATCAGCAATAATCATGTATCTCTATCATAATATGTTGATGCAACAGATCAACAATGGCAAACAAAATCCTGAAACAGAGACAACTGCTTGCAGATTTTAACCTTATAAGAGATGTGGTCGAGATTTCCAAAATAACAATAATTAACCATGTCAGGTTGTAGATAACTCTTTTCCCCTAATTAAGTCACGCGTGGACATCTCCTACAGGAGTGATGGTAGCAGAAGAGACGATTTGTGCATTATGTTTCTTATCAATGAAACTAATCTTCCTAGGAGAGACGAAATCCAGAATTTATAGAGGGAACCAGTCTAAAAAAATCCAAGTGTGATCTAAAATACAATAAGTCTGGTCACCCTGGTGAGATCCTTAAAAATTCCTTTTAATTCTGTAAGTCAAGTTTTTTTTTTTCAGATTTGTTTGTTATTCAACTCCTCCCATCATATTCCACAACCTGAACTCTTGGATTTGAAAAACAAATTCTGCTAACTTCACCAAAAAAGGGTCTAAGCAATAGTGATGCCATAAGCTGCTAAAATTATCTTACATTTACTGTATGAAACAATGGATGTCACACATTCAGGAGAAAATATTAGCATAAAAGCATACAAAAGTTTCATATTTTAATCACATCATGACAGATGGAAGGATTTCGCACCGGACTACTCATTCCAACATGAGCCTCATATATCCTGAGTGATTCTGGTCTCTTTGGTCGTGGATGCTTGAATACATACTTCACCTGTGAAAGATAATGACAATAACCCAACAATCATGGTTAAGAAACGATATCAAAGATCCCTAGGGATTGACCAGGTATGAAAAGTGATGGGACAAACAAATCATCACTGCATGGCGTTACTACATCAGTAAACTATGATGACAAGAATAACATTTATCACTATGAATAATTACAACATAATAATAAAGCAAAGGCAGAAGAGAATAACAGCTGTGCAGTTTATAATTGGTAGATGGACAATATACAGCAATGATGTATTCCTACATTTCTACTCGAAGAATAAACCTACTAGTTGGTGCAAAATGAAGAATACCTCTTCAGGGGGATCATAGTATATTCCATCATATGGAATTTGACCAGGAGCTTGTACAGCAAACTTAATCCATGCCGGGATGGAGTCCTTTAATCCAGATGGAGTATCCATTCGTATCTACATTTGAAAATGTGATTAAAATTTTGCTGAGATGTTTCCAAACAGCATGTCTAGAGTCTATTGAGGCAAAATACAAAAGCTAATACACATGCGCATCAATTTTCATGTAAGGAAATTGAGTTGAACTAGCAAATGAAGCAGCTATATGTGCCAGAGCATGTCTAAGGGATACAGACAGTCAAAGTCAACTTTTTAATATAATAAACTCCATTCGCATCTACATTTGAAAATGTGACTAATAATCTGCTGAGATGTTTCCAAACGCATGTCTATAGTCCATTGAGGCGAAATACAAAATCTAATTGACATGTGCATCACTTTTCATTTAAGTAAGGAAATTGAGTTGAACTAGACAATGATACAGCTATATATGCCACAGCATGGACAGTCGAAGCCAAATGTCTAATATTATAACACGGGCGGGGAAGAATGGTCAAATGATAGAGAAACCAAAGGGGTGTGTGTGATTGTGTGTAAGTGCTACAGGCTACAGCAATGCTACACTATGAATCTACCATCTAGCTACCACATGGACAACTTAGCATCATATTTCATGCTTCTGACTACAAAACACAAAATGAGTCCATCTTTATGTGGCATGTGTGCATGATAAGTAACTAAGGCAACACCTATCTTCAACCTTTTTTACTATCTAAGCCGTATTTCCTCTTTGATGACACACAAGCAACTTGACCTTGAAAAAAATTATATTCCAAAATTCTTCAGCACAAGCTATCATAAACTACTATGTTTTTGCATGATGGGCTTAATATGTAACAGAGTGGATGTAACAAGAAATTGATAATCAAAAGCCCCCCATTTTCACCCAGCAGGTTCTAGGAATCACCTTTACTCGAGAGCCATGAGGAATTGGAGGAGAGCCATCTGCATTGTTTGGCAAAAAGACCTCCCAAATGCCAAATTCATTCTGTTCAATACAAAAATTGAGTCCCCTTCAACTCAGGTGTAAAGAGAAGTAAAAAATATAAGGACCGATAAGGAAAAGAGACCATAATTTATGACAGGTGCAAAAAGGTCCTACTTATCAACTGCACACCTAATCTGCCTATCCTTCAATGCAAGAAATTGTGCAAATTACTTATATATATGATGATGTTTTAGTGGTTTCAAAAGCAGTAGGCAAACAGAAACAAATTTTTTACAGTTCAATATCAGTTAAAAGGAATAGTTTAGAACTAAAACTGCAACATTTTCCTTCGTTAGTTTCCACAAAACCAATCAACTGATATTTAAGCAACTTCTGTCACTCATATCCCCTTACAGCGTGCCCAATATACAATTTGATCATCAACGTACTTCTGAAAATTCATATCTTTTACATAGCTCCAAGCACAAGTTATGTTCCACACACTTTGTTGTATGGAAAAGTTCTACTGGTTTTCATCAGACAATCCAATTTAACTCTCTTTGGTCTGGGCATTTCAACTTGCAAGAATAGATCTATTAAGATCACAGTGGAAACTCCAGTCCCCTTTATACTGAACAACCACCATATGCCATCTCAAAACTTCAGAAATTTCAGCTAATTTATCATGAGAGTGACAACAATAAATGATCTTCAATTAATATTAGATATTGGTCGTGTAGGAGTAAGTGAAGAAATGTACAGAAAACCACCACAATAATACGTTTACACCTTAATAGAGGCCAATGGTACATCAAACCGTATAGCTTACCCGAGTCATGACATCAGCGTTAGGATCCCAGTTGTTAAAATCTCCAATAAGTGTTGCCCACTGCAAATATAGAAAAATAATGAAGTAATTTAAACATCAAATCAAAACCATTGGCCAGTGAAATCCCAAAGATGTGTTTTCCACAATTTATTATCTTTCGCATAGTGAAGTACAAGGAGCAGAAATTTTAGTATCAAACTAAACCAGTTTAATTCCAATTTACTTCTTGGAGTGTTGTTTTCCTAATATGCTTGTGCTAGGCATCTCTCTGCCTCTCTCAGATGCACGTACACAAACGTGCGCATGCACACACCCACTCACACTCACACAGAGAGGAGAGGAGTTTCACAAGGAAAAGACATAAAAAGGAAACAGACCTTGGCTCCAGGGGCCCATTCTCTATAAGTGATACCTGTGGCACTGGAAATACAGGTAAAAATTAAACTCAGTCTTTTAATTGTCAAAATGGGATAGCTTGGAAATATAGTAAAAAGAACTTTTGGCTGTGACTGACAAGTTATCAGACAAAAAATTCAGGTGCTGAATGGCACTACCTTAATCTCCCCTAAACAATATTCAGAGTAATTCTCCATAGTAACAATGACATTTCCGGTTAAATTTCAGGTTAAAAGGCCACAAGGAGTTCAGGACGTGTGGGGATTAGTTAAGGTATTGTCTAAGTGACCTATATATAGGATAACCCTATTGGAGGAGGAAAACCCACGCATGCAACAAATCCTGATTTGCATCATAACAGACACCGTTTATGGGATAATCAACAATTTAACACCAAAAGTGCAAGAAATCATTGCTCAAACAATCTTAGAGGTGTAGGGAAATGTGATCTGAACTACTTCACAATCTGTGAGGGTGTAATGTACACCTTTCAGTATAACTAAACATAGCTACCATGGGAATGAGTAGGGCTACCTGTGAGTGAAACCAAATTTTTCATAACCTCGGGAAAAAGCTTCTAAACCACCTTCATATTTGTCAATTTCTTCTCGCAATTTCTTGTACTGACCATACCTGTAATTGCAAGACAAGTCACAATGAAGTCAATAAAGGTCAAAGGACGAGTATTGCAATGCAAAAATACAGAGGGAGTGCAACACTCAATTAGTTGGCTTAGATTCAAGATAATAGAGAAAATGAGAAACGGTCATTTATGACTAACCTATAATCTGTAAGATTAATTAAACAGCCACACTAAGCCAGCCAACTAATCTTAATAACTACTTCAGAAAGAAGACCATGAAACTAAGACAGATGTTGCTTCACTGTTACAATTTGCATCATACCCGGTTTTAAAGATCTACTTACTACAAAAAAAGGTAATAAAATCCTAGTAGGCCATTAGAAGATCATAGGAGCTGCTAATACATGTTTTCTACTAGAAGAAAATCTGTTAGCTTAAACATCAAAGGTTAGCTTGCAAATCCTCGGAAAACAGTGATAGCAAACTCTAGTGTCTTAGTGGCTTTGCTATTGAACGTATAACCATCCAGATAAGATATGAGCGTCCTTGAATTCCAATGTGTTCAATGGCATGAGAAGATGAGGGAAGGAGAATACCTATAGTCAAGGTGGCCACTGAAATCTCTTAGAAGTGGATCCATTTCGTAGATCTTCTGCCCAGTTCCAGGTGGAGGAATGGTGCTTGTCCTTAGTTGTGCAGATTCATTAGCTATGGCGGCAACATATTCTTTAGCATATGATTGTGAAGTAGCAGTGTCAGTCTCTTCAGCATAGCTACCAGTGGTATCATCACTGTAATCCTCATCACTTTCGATTTTGGTTCCATATTCCATCTTTGAACTGTCTAATTCACCAGATACCTAAGACCAGATCAAATGGTTACAACGTACAAGAGCACTTAAGTAAAGTGCTAGATATAAGTTTAACTTAAAGACATCAAAAGTCAATCTAACCAATTTACAGATTGAGAGTATTGACTATCAGGCTTGTGGCTACAGATCACTCAACACAAATAACTCGATATGATTGGTGTTCACTTCCCAGAGAAAGGTTCATAGGGTAGATGGGGAAGATAGTGCAAGGAAACAGGAAGCGAAGATAAAACTCTTCCGATCAAAATAAATATAAATCTTGTCAGCCAATAAAAAAAATAGAGAGGCCTCAATTTAGGTCATCTTAGTTTTGCATTTGAATTAGCAAATGATGCTATGGTCCTGTGGATCACATCATATATTCACATGTTCCCTTTTTTACCGGTAACGTCTTATAGACAACTTCCCTTTATTGTATTAAGAACCCAGTCTCATCTATAGCCCAACCTCTTGTCAATCCCTATTTTCGCTATCTAGTACTCCTCTCGATTTATTTGACTGAGGTAGCTAGAATGCTAGATACTGACTGATATTTCAATGTAGAATGCTATAATGACATACTTGAGGGTCAGCTACATATTGACTAATTGATTAATGTGGATTGCTAGAATGACATACTTGAGGATCAGCTACATATTGGCAAATCTATCAATGCAGACTGCAATAATAATGACATACTTGAGAATCCTCTGGAGCAGCCTGATCAACCACAGATGAAGTGTCGTCAGTAGTGCTAGCTAGAAGTTGAGAATCTTCTACATCAGATTGAACCGCATCCAACTCCTCATCAATGCTGCTGTCAGGAACTAGAGTTTTTCCGGACGCTGCGACTATGGAGGATGGGAATTCTGAATCATATGCTGACCTTGCAGCAATTATCTTCCCTACAAAGAATCCACATAATCAAAATCACAAGGGGAAAAGAAACGTATGAATCCCCAACTACCCATGGATTCACAGAAGAGAAGAAAATAGTACTCGTAGCCACGTATATATAAATCACCAAACACTGTCACACACGATGCATGCCGTCGCCCCTGTTTATTCAGACCTCGTGAGCTTAGCCCTAATTTTTTGAGAAATTCAAATAGTAAATTGGAGAAACCTATGGGCTATGAGCTAATACTGTTAATCAATCGGGTAAATATCACACTTCTCAATCACTTCAATCGCTTGAAACAAACCGTTTTCGCAAACTTTTGAAGTTCCGATACTCTGTCAGGTAAGAGGCAGCACGATGATAAATTTAATGAAAAAAATAAAAGGAAGAAGCATCAATTCTGGCGGTAGCATTTCACCCAAACACGAAATGAAAACAGCAACGAGAAGACCAAGGCAGATAAGAACGCTATCAAATCATCAGCATTGGCACACCAGAAAGGCACAGTACTAATCGAGAAGAGACTTTACGCGAACCGAGGCGGCTCCTCGAAAACAGAGTGCTAGTGCTGCGATCAAAGTGAAAACTCGATCCAACCGATTTCTTCACCGATGGAACAGTAGGAAACCTCACGCCTGATAGCGTATACACCATCCTTCCTCTCTCCTTCTTGTCTAGGGTTTAAACTTCAATAACCTGGTCCAGCAGCGGTAGATCTTAGCAAACGGCGCGTGAGCGCGGAGTTCAGGACGCCGAGAGAACCGTGAAAGTAATTTCCTACTCCTCTTCTTCTTCTAGTCTAATCAATTGTGAGTGTGTAACGCCATTTTTCGCAAGTAGCTACAAACACTGAGATGGGAGTGGTGAGCGTGACTGCGTGACTGCGTGACTGTGTGACTCTGTGAGTGTGTGAGAGAGTGTGACTGAAATGATACGTGGGTAGAGCAGAATTGCATGGGATATGGTGAGTGGGGTCCACGCCGACTATTCTGGATCGTCAATTGGAATGGAAATGGGGAGGACTAAAACGGAAATACCGTGGCCCGCTTTTCCACGAGGATGGGCAAAAAGATCAGGAACGAAAGGCTGGTGTGATTAGTAGGACGCCGTGGGGTAATTAGTATGATTGTGGAAACTGGAAAGGGCGTGGCCTTTCTCATAAATCGGCTTTCTAGCGTTCGTTGGTTTGGTGGTATATTCTGTTAGTATTCTGTATGGGTGCCTCAGAAGCTAATAATAATAATAATTTACTGAATTGTTCTATAATTTTGTAATTTTCACGAGGGACTGTGAGGAATTCTTTCCATGAATATATAATACAAAATTTTGTTCTACCCAATCTAAACTTAACTCAGGGTTTATTGTGCAATAATTGTAAATTTTATGTGGGATGAGATTTTTAAAAAAATATCATGGTAAATTTAAGAACTTACTGTGCAATTATTAAAATATTATGTATATCACAAAAAATCAAAATTTTCATATTTGTTTCCCCTCCTCCTCTGATCGGAAACCGTCTCCTGCCGACGGTTACCGCCAGTTTACGCCAGATTTCAGCCAGTTTTTCACCGAATTTTTTACGCCTCCGCCATTCTTCTATGTCCGACGGATTTTCGTCGGCGATTCTTCTTCTTCTGGTTTAAATTAGGCAGACAGTCTATGTACTCCGGCGAGTTGCCTGAGTTGAGCTCTAGAAATCGACGCCATGGAGGCGACAACGACGGTGGTAATGCCGGAAAGAGGAGTTTGGCTATATCGGCACAAATGTTTCGAAAGTTAAGGTTAAATTGGCACATACAAAATTGTTTAGGTTTAAATTGGCAATTTCTAAGATTGAAAGGTTATATTGGTACTTTTAACCAAAAGTTAGGGTTATATATGTATTTATCCCTAAATAATATTAGATTACGGTTCATTATCACTGCACCAAATAGGGATATAGTTTAACATCACTTGATCCAAAGTATGATCTATGTTGTCTAAATTGTTAACACCTTGAAAAACATGAATCGACTCATCCAAATAAATAGAATTCCTAATACAAAATCACAACGAAACCACGAGCACACAGTTTGTACAATTAGACCGGACAAAATACGCCAATGCAAGCAACTAATCGAGTGATCCTCATAAACATATCGATCTAATCTATCAAGTGGATGAACAATACTAATATATAGAGACAGATTTCACACTTATTCAATAATATACCTTGAAAGAATATCAATATAAAAAATGTATGTTTCCCAATCTCGAAGGGGTCGGGGGAAAATGAATAGTGAAGAAAAAAGAATACAATTTTTACGAGAGGAGAGGAAGGGTGTATGTGGTGGGGCAAGTTAAATACACTACTCCCTTTGTCCCATTAAAAATGACGGAAAGTTTTTGATTCGCTCCTTTATGCAAGCTGATATAGCCGAAAAAATATGTGTGGAAATATTTGGATATTTTACAATTCGTTGTGTCCAGTTTAAAATTTGTTGAATTTAAAAAGGACATTGTGAAAATTTAACAGTATATTCTTTATCATTCTGAATAATTTTTAAATCATATCATTTTTGCTAGAAATAAAAAAAAGTATTCATTTTTCCTGACATGATGAGAGTATTATTTTAACAGTTTGAACATCTAAAATATATTAGTTTATAAGTATCTTGTAAGAGTTTGTTCTTTCCAATAATTGTTGGTTGAAGTAAATTGAAATAAACTAAAATTAAATGCTACAAAAATAAAATAAAAATAAAACTAGATAAAATCAATCCAAAACATATTAAATTCAACTTAACTAAATTAAATTCAACTTAACTAAATTAAAATAAACTGAAATAAAACACAAAGGTGAAGTAATAATAAAATACAAAGGTTAAATGAAAAGGGTTCAAGTCTTGCTAATCTCCGTCTCTAGTTCCTCCAACTAACGATAAAATCACGAAGTAGTTCGTAAACTTTCTTTTCTTGATATAAGGTGAAATTAGTTACTCTTCGTCATCTCAATATGACAAAGAAATACTCCCTCCAGTTGACCACTTTCACTTTCGTTTTTGAATGGTTTTTTAACATTGACTTCTTCCTTTTTTTGGCAAATATAGATTATTTTCATTCAATCATTTTACTTTTTACTATTTCAATGCATCCTCTACCACTAATTATACCTTTTTTTAAAATCCAAGTGTCAAAAAGCAAGTGAGTCAATGTTAGTGAAACGGAGGGAGTAAATCGCAATCTTCAGTGTCATGTCATCTAACACTCGGTTCTTGTTCTTCACAACGAACTCTTCTAAATTACACTTACTCGGTTCTAGTTCTTCACCACGAGCTCTTCTTCTAAATTACAATTAGGAGTGCGTGAACTCAAACGAAGGGAAAAACAATGAGACGAGTGCACAGGTGTATAAGCAGTAAATGACCCCAAGTAGACGAAGTCACCCAACCCCAATAGGACATAGGAGGAAGTTTCAATAAACTTTGCATGAGCTCTAGCTTGTTTATGTATTGCACAACTTAAGGCCATTTCCAACCCTAAAACAGTTAAACACTACTTTTGTCTTACACTATTCTAAATTTAGTGATGTATGGTTATGCTTCCATTTCGTTGCATGTTGCAGCATAAATTTAAGTGTTTAAATTTATGTGAGTGAAATGACTGGATTAAATTGAATTTAGAAAGTAAAAGGTGAAATAGATGGATTAAATTGAATTTAGAAAGTAAAAGGTGAAATGAGTGAATTAAATTGAATTTAGAAAGTAAAAGGTGAAATAAGTGGATTAAATTGAAAGAATATTGCCAAAAAAATAAAGTGTGTCAAATCCAAAAAGAAGAAGAGGAAGAAAGTGTGTCACATCCAATGAAAATAGAGGGAATAGCTTTACATCAATTCTCTCTAACTAACCACACTAAATTTTGCACTACAATAATATTTCATTGTATGCTAATATTAAATATAATATTTTTTTTACTTTTTTTTACTTTTCATTTTATACTTTAATTTATTCTCCATTTCAAATTTATAGCTAATTAGCACCATACTTAAAATTAATATGTTTACCCATAAATATATAAATTAAGCAATTTAAAACCCAACCATATACCATTAGAGTTTTATTATTTTTAATAACATTAATAAATTAATACGGAGTCATCTATAGTAAAATATTAGTTATGAAATGTATATAATTATTCAAAATTAAATTTTAATCTTAAATTATTAAGATTTAATCTAATATATAATGTTTACAAATATTATTTGTATTTGTATCAATAAACTAGAATAAATAGAAATATAAAATCAATAACTAACTAAAACTGATGAAAGTAAATTACAAAAAAAAATCAAATGTTGAAATAAAATTACTAATATCCTATATTTAGTGCAGCGAATAGTAAAACAACAAATACAATAACATCAAATATAGTGTAATTCAGATTACCATTGTAAATGTCAAAAAATATAGTGCTACACTATTATATGCCCGTTCCTCACACACTACACTATATTTAGATGCCTAATAGAACTTGTTGAAGACATGATCTTTTAATGATCATCCAATGATCATCCAATATTTCATAGATCTTCATATTCTTGAAATTGGAAATCAGAATTTGGTCAAAACCACTAAAAATAGTTTCATTTTCTTAAATTTTATATTTGACTAGGGCCAAGAAAAGTTAAATTCATCCTACTACTCTATCCATTCTCTTCAATTTAAACCTTTTTACTATCAAAAAAATGAATAAATTTAAACCTCTTAAGTGTGAGAGTAATTATTTTCGTAGAAATAATTGAAAACATAAAATAATGCATATAAAGTTGATTTGATGAACAATAACAAAATGAGCGGTATACTAATATAATTTCTGTTGGGATTTTCATAAATTTGTAAGTAGAAGTTTAAAAGGGATATTGACTTTTGATAAGTGGGAAGATCATAAGGAGATGGAGTAAAAAAAATGGGAATTGAATTAGTATTTCTTTCATCTCATCTCAATTGGAATAATTTGATTATGAAGTCAATTATATAAAATTTTAAATTATAATTTTAAATTTTTAAATTTTATTATCCACCTTTATGCTGATAAAATTAGGGACATTTTGTGCAATTATCAAACTACTATATATCACAAAAATTTTAGAATTTTCATTTTTCTTTTCTCCTCCTTCTCCCACCGGAAACCGCCTCCAGCAACAGTTACTGTCAGATTTCGCCGAATTTCACTGGATTTCCACCGGATTTTCCGCCACTCTGCGGGAATATCGCCGAATTTTACCGATCTACTATATCCCCCAGTTTCCCCTCAATTTTCGCAGCTTACGCCTCCATTTTCCGTCGGCGTTTCTTCTTCTCCACGAGCTCATCAAACGCTTTGTCGTGTCATGCCCTAGATCATTAGCACGGCAATTCATAGTAATTCTTTGGCGAATTGGAGGCATCTTCCGCAACGATGAGCTGATGGTCTTTCGTCGGCGACGGGTATTAGAGGCGTATTTTGTCGACGACGAGCAGCAAATGGAGAATTCGACGGGCAAACCAAAGCAACGACGAAGATTCCGACAAGAGCAGCGACGAAGATTCAGACCAGAGCAGCGGCAGAGATTCAAACTAGAGCACCGCGGAGATTCAGACTAGAGCAACACCTCGTAATTGCAGCGGCGATGGTTAATTGTCGGCGATGGCGGAGCAAGGGCGAAGGTGACGATGGGGGGGGGGCGACGGTGGAGAAGCTGGCAGAGGTAAGGCGACGGTGCGCGTGAGATCCACGCGCGCAATTGAAGAAGAAGGTTGGGCATGTAGACACGCGCTGTCGACGATAGACAGAGGTGACGTCGGGTGGCGGCTGAGTAGGTGGGTTTTTTTTCTTCCAAAAAGATTATTGAGTTTTATTATTTTTTGACTCAGTTTATGATAATAAAATGTTCTATGGGCTAGTGGATAGTACTATGTGCTTGAGGTTAGAGGTCCCACTTGATCATTTATTTTGAAGTATTTTTTTTTCTTGAGATACATGTTGAGTTTTAATATTATTTGACTAAATATATGTTTAGTGATGTGTTTCTGGTGCAGTGGTTCTTACTCTAGTTTTTTGAGGTTGGTAACCCGATTTCAAATCCTACTATGTTCTTTTCTTCTTTTTTTTGAAGAATTTTTTTATTATTGAGGCACTGTACTTTTTTGTTGATATTTGTAGTTTTTTTCTCTTATGTTGATGTTTTTCTTTATTCGGGTGAAGTTTAATTGATATGTGTTTATGTTTTTAACTTTATTTAGTGATATGGATTGACATTTGTAGTTTCTATTTTTTTTCTCATATTGATGTTTTTCATTTTCCGGCCGAGATTTTGGTAATAGGAGTTGATGTTTGTAGAGTTATTTTTCTGATATTGATATTTTTCATTTTTTGGATGAGGTTCAAGTGCTAGGAGTTGATGTTTATAGCTTTTTGGTGATATAGGTTGATATTTGTAGTTTTTTAATTAAAAATAAGAGAAAAGTGCTTTTATAACCCTACCTACTTGACATAAGTGCCAATATAACCTTTTGATAACTGAAAGTGCAGAT
>JAULKM010000003.1:9639719-9661105 GCA_032355605.1 Rubia tinctorum | reverse complement strand
TGCACTAAAAATTAACTGAGTGTTATATCTGCACTTTCCTTATTATATAGGGGTATATTTGTATAATCCCCTAAAAAAAAACCCCAAATAGCTGTACCCACAACCCTTCACCGCTTGGCTTATAGTTTGGGCTAATCAAAGAATAATCAGATAGTTCCGTATTTGTGAAACCATTTTCGGTTAATAACTTGCCGGTGAACCGAAAAATATGGTGAAAAAAGGTTGCTTTCCTTTAAGGAGAGGAAAGATCTCCAGAAGTACTTTTTGGTTCGGGTTACACTTACTGAGGTTTACTTGAATTGTTGCAAAGTTATCTGGAACTGGGCAGCAGAGAGGCTGGAGGCACAAGAGCCCTGCAACCAGTGCGGGAGGCCGAAAGCTTGGACGCTCGGTGGGCTTGCAACTGTAGCAACACCGTTGGCTTCGCTTCAGAACGCCAGATCCGGAGTCTCTCACCCGCTTTTGGCAATATTCCTTGTGGTTTGCATCATCACTGGCATCGTGGGGTTTGTACTGGACGGTTTTACTGCTTCTAACTCTACTTTGTATTGTTCTGTAAAAATTGATTGGTTTGAAATCGAAGAATTTTCACACTTAATTTTTTTTTTTTAAATCCCATCTTTGAAGAAAAGTCTTCGTCCCCCCAATCGGATGTGGAATGGAGGGAGAAAGCAGTAGAAAGAAAGTTAGGAAAGTATGGAGGGCAGCTACAGGAAGAAGAGTGAAGTTTATACAGTTTTGATGGCATGGTTGCTTAACTGTCTTGGTAGGATTTGGTTTGAGTTTTGCAAAAGGTCAGGAGAGAAAACCTAAACTGTGTACTGTTTTTGGGTTTCAAATTAAAACAGGTACGTTTCATAAAAAAATACAGTATATGTATTTAAATGTGAAATATAAAAATATACATTATAAAAATATATTTTTTAAATTTCTAAATTTAGTGTGTAATTTAACAAATGTCGTTTATAAGGTTAAAAAAAGTGACATGTCCGTCTGCCAAGAGACACACTCTATAAAAATAATAAAAGAAGCAATGATTTTTATGGTAAAACTCATTTAGTAACTCCATTTGTTAGGAGTATGAAATTTTTTGTACGATAAAACTCATTTAATTATGAAACATTTAATATGGTGCAACTCGGACTACAATGCACCGTATACGCATTGCATTTTTCCTCGACCTTAAAATTAAATCGCTTTCTGAAAACTACCACCATTATTGACATATTTACTTTTTCAAAGTCAAATTTAAAAAACCTTGACTCTAAATATGAACTAATATATTTATAATAAATATATCATGTGAGATATTCTTATATTCGTCTTAACATCTATTTTCTAAATATTAATTTTTATGTGAAATTGTTATATGTAACTAGAGTTATTGAAGGTCAAACGGGATCATTGAAAATCGTGAAAAACGTAAATATACTAATGGTAGGACGGGGGAGTACTATTTTTACTAATATTAACATCAAGTGAATTCTGAACATATAATTCATGTACTATATAGAGACTAGAGAGAGTATTATTCATAAACTTAACATATTCTTTTAGTATCACAAATAAAATCATGCTTGTAGAAGTTCTTTTTTAGATTAAAAAACGTATTTTCTTGTCAAGTCATTTAATTATCTCTAGATTCAAAAATAAAAAACCTACAATGAAAAATAAACGCAAAAATTGAACAAATGGAGAACATATTAGTATGGTTCTATTCTTTTAGAACTAATTTGAATTCTTCTTAGTTCAATCAAACTAATTGTAATAAGTGATAAATTGTACATAACTTAATTTAGTTCAGATCAACTTAATGAAAAACAGAATCAATGTTACAAATTAGCAATGTCTCGTACTCAGTACAGAGAGGGGGCAAGATCTTCAGTAATCCTATCATTCTGTTTACAGTAGTATCCTTTTTTTTCCTTTTCTTTTTTGTTTACAGTAATATCCATTTCAAAGCTAGAATTACAACGTTAGCTTATTCGCAGAAAATCTACAGCTAAATACCCCTGCTAAATGTGATGCCTTTCACCAGATGAAGAACAGAGAATTCTGATGATCTCGTTAAACTCGGACCACTTCACCAAGGTGCTGATATTAAAGTCGTTCTTTAACAACAGATCTCGTGAGTTTCATGCTGTCCCATACCAGCACTAATGTTTCTTTATGCACAGGAGTCCGTTTAACATTATCTGCAAAATGCCATCTTTGCATCTTACATCTGGCAATCCTCACAGAGCTCAAGAAGCACCTGTCGGAAAACTGAAGTAAAAGACTACGTAAGCATACCGCACTAGAACCAGAATCTCTGCCACGAAGCTGAAGGTTTTAGCACCAAAGTTATTTTTATGCAGAAACAACTGATGAAAAGCAAGTCAAACTTACATCCAGAATGTCAAAATCAAAGTCCCTTGCATCACAGGTATCAAGTGATATTTTCCGGAGCATTGGCATCTGAATAACCATCATTAGCAGATGAAGTATATACATTACTACAAATTCATGCTTCAATGTGGCAACGAAAGGAACACTTGGATATTGCTAGGGTGCCAACCTCTGAAATCAAAATAGAAATAACATTTCTCGGGATTCCACGACCCTGCAGAGTCAAATTAAAGTTCCGGTCAACCCTCACCATCAGAAATGCTGTGAAAAGATGTTGAGTTCCTAAGGCTCCTCTTTAATGGAATGTACAGAGAATATTCATGTAAGTGTTGGAAATTAATGTTACGTAAACATCTGTGTCAACTTTATATACAACAAAAAATAAGATGGTTGAAATTAATGTTACGTAAACAGCTGTGTCAACTTTATTTACAACAAAAAATAAGATGGTTGCCAGCAACCAAATATTATCCCCATAAAGGAAAAATATAAAGGAAAACTGTGCACAACTCACAGAATGCCGCAGCAACAGATCTTCAAGGGCCCGACAATTCATAATAGATGCCACACCATGTGCTGTTACTTGTCCACAATCCTAACAATATATGAGCAATACTTGAATTTAGAAAAGCAAAAATGTTGATATAACTCGATAAGCACCGGAATTTTTCATTAACAAAAAGAAACTGTACCAGAACAAGCACAAGCACAATATAATTTGACAACCGTGTCACGCTGATACACCAAAAACAAAAGCAGAAATATTTGCTTGAAAAAAACAACCAGACACTTACGATAATTGGAGAACATAATCAGGACACAAGAGAAACTCAATTTATTATAATAGATAATGGCAGAATGATTTTTTGCTCTTAGTGGTGAATCTTATGCTGGAATGCTTGAGTGGAGATTGATGATAATATCTCGTTGATCTCCCCATTGATTTTTAGAAAATCTATAGTATGCTTGGTATGTAGCAACACTAGGTAAGGCCAGAAATGGCACACCATCAAATGGTCAATCAAATGTGAAGGCCGTGAAACTTTTGGAACAATAGAAGAAAAACTGGAATCTTAACCAAACATCTTCACATACTGCAGAGCAACATCTGTTAAAATAAGTGGGAAGTACAAAGACAGATACATGGTTTAATTGAAACAAAGTCTTCCTATATCAAATTAAAGAACTAGCTAGAAACATGGATAACCTCTAGATGGATAGATATCAAGCCTGGCCAGCCACTTGAAATGATTTCTTGGGATTCTGCACAGGCAAATAATCAAACATTAATTCTGTGTAGCTTTTTTTAATCTTAAACCTCCGATTTTTTTTTATTTAAAAAAAAGACAAGAAAGAAGAAACATACCTCAAAACCAAATGATCCAAGTAAACCATACTTTAAATGAGAAATTGGCATCATAAACATACCTGGATTGAGAAGCTTGCATCCAATCAATGAAAGCTCAATTAAATTCGTGCAACTTTGAGTCAAAATATCCAAATCAACATTGGTCATCCATGCTGCTACCCTTTCAAGATTCAATTTCCTCAAACTTGGCATATCGAACTGAAAGCTTATTGAGGAAATCTCACCATAGCAATAGCAGAGAGCCAGAACTTGAAGTTGTTTAATGGTTTGGAAGATACTTGTTAGGAAAGAATCGGATATTACCTGTTATGGAGAGGTTATCTAAAGATAGCAGCAATTGAAAACAGTAACAGTCGCATGTATTAACATGATAAACGCACAGCCATGGGGATTGACAACCAATATCAGTGTCACAAAATAATTCAACTACTCAGGCACTCAGCTGACCGAGATTTCATTCAATCCTGCTAAATATTATTTATCAGATGCCACTAGAGACTCAGAGATGCACTGAGCTCATCCATTGACTTGCAGCATAGAGAATAAAGATTGTGGTAGTATAAAATGACAACCTCAAAAAAGTCAAAAAATTCAAAAAAAATCATAGATTCGTTTTCCTACAGTGCATAGGAGTCCATGACTAAAAAGACATGGTTGATATGCAATTAAAGAGCACAAGATCACAAGGATAACCAATCCCATTTATGTGTGCAGATATTGAAAAGAAACTATATGCAAGTGAAGGACAGAATAAAGAAACAAGGATGAAAGCTAATTAATTTACTCCCTTAGTCAATTGTGTTTTTTTCTGAATATTACGACGCTAAGCAATTCTAGACATATTAGATATTACTTAAACAGACAACATATTTCATTACCTGAAAATACATGATCAGTGTCTCTAACAAGGGACAGAAAGTAGGCAACAGTTTGAGACCATCAGGACCCAGTGATGCACCTAAACCTACTACCATTGTCCTTAATGACCCAATAGCTGGTTTCAAAGTATACAAAGAAAACCATGAGAATCCCCATCCAATGTACAGTTCCACCAAATGACAAGAACTGGCAAGTTCTGAATACAAGTCTTTTGATGTAGATGACAAAGAAGAAAACTCGCTTTCCTCAGTCCTCCTATTGTCTGATGATAAATACTTGCAACCTCTTGCTTTTAGGCATTTAATACCTGGATTTTGGTGAACTACATAAGACAGAGCAAGCCCAGAAACCTAAGATAAATTTATCATTAGATTGAGACCCTGCATATATTAACCTTGCAAACGTACATGGTGACAACCATGAAGGACAGTCATCAACTGCTTCTCATACCTTAGTTTCAGAAACATCAAGCATCTTTAGAGAATGTCCTTGAAAACGATAAAGATCATCATCCACAAGTTGAGTTTCTCTCAAACAGATGTTCTCTACTATACCAGTTTGAGAAAGTAGCTCAGAAAAAGATCCATCCGAAACCCCTACAACACCAAAATATAACTACTACATCAACATTCCAAGTATAGCAATCATCCTTTATATGAAAACTAACACCACAAAGGAGCAAATTGACACTGGCACAAAGAGCAAAATGAAACCTACCCCTGCAGCCGCCTATATGTAGAGTCTGCAACTTTTGAGCTACTGAAAGGAAGGGATATTCCTTTCCACCAGTACAAAGAGCCAGAACTGATTTGTTCCCAAACAAAGTATCGCAAGCCAGGAGAGAATGAAGAAAAATACAGTTCAGTATTACAAGTGATATTCCATCATCTGTCACTGACATACAACTATTTATGTTAAGGAAACAGAGGTATGGACAGGAGCGAGTGATGTTCTCGAGATCAGCATCTGTAAAGAAAAAGGTTTATTCCAATCAAAGAACCATATTTCCACCAACTTCACTGAAAATAATTTTGAAGTACTGGAGCACCATCATATTGCAAAGAGAAAAGCACAACTATAATATAACAATAGTTGCAGCATAATCTTATAAAAAATAATGATCTGTAAATGCATAGAAATAGATCTCGTTATATACTACTTTAACACTCATAAACATAGCAAATAATATTCCAAAAGAGTATTCGACAGAGAGCCATCCATTGAGAGAAGATAGGATGGTGGCTCTCATCGTACCAGTAATTTCCCCTCTGCCTTCCAGCGTGAGTCTTTCTATGTTTAACGGATGCATACCATAATACCTAGCTCCGGAAGGCCATAATGCATGAGAGCTTTGAGCAAAATTTGAGTAACCTGTTGATCTTAGAGGAGCAAGAGCAGGGCTTGAAGATATGATGGACACTTTTGCTGGCACGAGAGGGCTGATATCCACGGTTAGTTCAAGGTCACGTAGTAGAGGACATTTTGCTAACAAGCGTTCTAGCTTTCCTATACTGAAGTTCAAATAATTCACAGCCCTCAGCTTTATCAAGGAAGGAAAGGACTTACGAAAGCATTTCATCGCAACCTCAAGATCCATCATTGGTGAATCTGAGATATCCGCTTCCTCTACTGCTTCAAAAGACAAGATAGGTAACAGATCCACATTGAGATGATGAAGAAGGTCGAGTGAAGGAAGCTTGAAGTTCTTTATATGCACCATATCCTTGCCATATATAGAAGGAATCAAGGTTGAGAGAAGGATGTGCCTACTTTGTGGGCATCCTGACAGGTCCACCTTCTGCATGGTAAATCATGGGAGTATTTTAAACTGCGGATAAGAATGTTAGAGTTTGCTGTGTAGACGTAACTAAAAACATTTTTATATGTGTCTCTGCCTATAAACACATGTCTCTGTGTGTGTGTGTGTGAGAGAGAGAGAGAGAGAGAGAGAGACAGGGAGAAAGAGAGACGAATCTTTGCGCACATACACATCAAAGAAAGTTAAGGGCATATACCAGAGAAAAGAAACAGATGAGTAAAACCTTACTACACTCTGTTAAGCGAATCGTCATACCGCTCAAATGATCACCCCTCCAGGTGTTCTGCCCATGCATAGAAGGATGATCAGTAAGCCGAAGCACGTTCTTTAAACCGTCTTCAGCAAAGCTTGCAAAAAACCTGCACTTTCTTTTGCCTAAAATATAAGAAAAACATGACATTAATGCAAAGAGTACTAAAGCGAGCAGCAAGAAGGAATGTTAACAGCATCCAAAATAGTAAAGAGGGCATACCAGCAAGAAACCATAAAGGCAAAAGTTGACACCGGATCTGTTAAAAGGCAACAAACTAGTTCTAAGAAAACTTGAGAGCTTGAGGGAAAAATACCGAAAACCAAAAACTGACATTGTGAGTGGGAAAATACACAATACTATAAGATGATCAGTCAATAAATATAGGAACAAGTACAGAGAGTAAAGAGTTAAACTATAGCCACGGCTTTCAAGGTTTCTTGAAATTACCAAACAAACCTAGAAGTTTGGTAAGAGAATTAATGCTCTACAACCACCCTCAGCCCCAAAAAAAAAAACAAGTAGAATACGAAAAGTGCAAACACCATGGGATAAATAATTCACAAGAAAGTTATGTCAGAAATTCGAAGTTTGAGTTTTGAGGACCATTAAAACAGATCACAAGCAAGAAAAAACTCAACAAGACACTAAAAATGTAACAAAATCTGAATCAACATTCAAAGTAACTAGATCAAGTGTCATAAAAGGTGATATATTCTTCTTATTTCTGAATTTTAATTTAAATGAATTATTGGGCTTTGTAACCTTATAAAATTTTCTAATGCTTGACTTTTAATTCTAGTAAGTCAAAGGGACGTTGGTGATTTTGCCAAACCACAAGATTCAATAGTAATTTACTAATTTGGTCAATCCCATGTGGCCAAAACTATGATCATAGGGAAAATAACTTTAAACTATCATAAGCATTACTTGTCACAGCACGATATCACAGCCATCTTCAACCATGCTCATATTTCCACGTTGTTGAACGTTAGCAGAAAGCCAAAGTAAAATGGCATCACATAGATGTTTCTCACTGTAAAGAACAAAAGGACCAGCACTTACAGTTTCCATTGAAATGACAAAGGGGATAATCAACCTAGTAAATGGAATAACCAACCTATCTACAGTCAGACAAGGATGCACAACGCATGAACATAATAGTTGATAAGGAACATCCACAAAGGAGTCGCAGGACAACACCCACATCTGGAGAGAAATTATTCAGTTAAGAAGAAGGAGTAATATTATGAAATGCTTCTTACAGAACACATGATACTGGGGGGAGGGGAAGGAGTCTAGAGAACTTCACTTACAAAGTTCCTTGCCAAGTAACTGATGTTTGGTTGTGAAATCAAGTAATTTGCTGCACAACATATTCCATTTACATCTATAAGATGGAATCACAGTATATTCATACACACACATATATATGTACAAAATTTAACAAAGAGTATCTTTATGATATCATTTTCGCATTTTCGCTATTATCATGAACCCTTACCATGCTCTAGACCATACTTCCAGATATCTATCAAAACACCCAACCCTAGTTGTAGATTCAAATGCCCCTGGATGGATGTTAAATCATTCAACCAAATCTGACAGTGTGAGAGTAGTGTCTCTACCCCAAAAAATAGAGCTGCCTGACACATAAAAGCAAAAGGTCAGTCAAATTAAGCAAGATCAGAGATGGATATAAAAGTTAAAATAGCAAAGGTGCCATTAAAGAACATTCATCCAAACAACTACTTTGCAAAGAATAGGAAGGAATAAGTTAACCTTGAAGATAAAAGATGATGCAACAAAAAATGGGTTTAACCAGCAACAGTATTTTTTTATTGTGCTTCTAACATCACAGAATGATAACAAGGCAAATCTAAGTACATCACATGCTGAGGCAAAGTGGGGCTCGGATTATTTATCTCTTCTAACGCACCTGCCATTTTGTGGATGTCAAGTATAAAAGTAGTAGATTAAGTGCGGATAAAACCATACACATATGGTAAATTTCTTTTTTTTCTCGTGAGTCATTTAAAATGTTGTTTTGTATACAATGACCCAAACAGCAAGGAAATACAAGTAAAAGTATTAACAGGTGCTATTGTGCCTCCCCGACGATGCCTGCCACTAAGTTCTCAACCATCAAATTGTGGCTCTTCATCCTAAGACAAACTATACTTCCTCACAATGCATACAATTATCCTCACTTAGTCTTAGAGAGAACTCAAACCACTAGAAAAATGCATGCCACAAAGAGATCCTGAAAACTTCAGTGCTACACCATGGGTAAAGAGGAGTTTACCTCAAGAAAGTAACTGAGCGCTTTACCTCATGAAAATTGATGAAATTATCAGCGTTTAAATCCAGATGACACCCAAATATAAACCTCAATATGCTCAAGAATGACCTCATGTTCCAGTGGATAGACACCGAATCTCGGCTCGACTCACTGCTAAGACCAACACCAATGTTCATCTCCAACTAGATATGAGCTAAAATAACAGCTGAAGTTAATAATCAGCCTAATGCAAAAACACAAGCACACGAGAGAAAAAAAACAGCGGAGAAGTAACTGATACAGTACCTAAAGCTCCCGCAAAAGAGCCCACAAAAATACGAAGATCTGCCGACAATCCTGCTCTCAAATTACAAAGAGGAGTGACCACAGGTCCACAACTGCAATCGGTGTAGTGAAAAGAAGAAGAAGGAAATCATAGAACAGTAAGGCGGTGCTTACCTGCTTCGATTAGCTTTGACTAGAACGCTTTTGTGAGCGAGAATTGAGTCCAGGTCCCAACTGTCAACATCGGAAGACGAAATGATAATCGTTTCCCGATCGTCTCGAAGTTCTCCCGCCACCGACTCCGCAGCGGCGTTAGGATCAATGCAGATGAGAGTAACGATTTCTCCGTCGTCATCAATGATATCAGTGCTCGCAGCTGCCATGGGAAATCCTTACGGCGAGTCCACACACCCACTGGAAGCCTGAGAGATGAGCGCGCTTGATCGCTTGCAACACGTGCCGTTAAATGTTTAGCCACGTGTTATTTTTGTTTTGTTTTGTTTTTATGGAAATGATGGGGTACCAAATAGGCGGACGGGTCAAATATGAGTTGGATAAAATGGGTATATAAAAAATATAGGTATGACACATTTCAACCCATGTTATAATGAATCAAAATGGGTCGGGTTGAAACTCGCTCAATCCGCGGGTTGAAAATCATTTAACTCACGGGTAGAAAATGGGTAAACTCGCGGGTTTCAACCGAAATATGAACCCATATGGATTTATGTACCAACTCATATTGGTAAAACTCGCGGGTTTCAACCCATATATTGACCCATATGCGTTTATATATCAACCCATATTGGTAGGTTTCAACTCATATATTGACTCATATGGGATTACATACCAACACATATGGGTAAATCCACTGGTTTCAACCCATATGGGTAAACCCACGGTCAACCCACAAACGCAACCCGCTCAACACATATTTTTTAACTAACCATTTGACCTATTACCCATTTTACCCATACCCAACAAGATTTAACAATAGACAACACACTTGACCCGTGGGTTACAGGTCTATTTTGCCACCCCTATGGAAATTGCTCAATTTTATTAGAAATGAAAATTATTTCCTTCCGTAAAAAAATACTATTATAAATTGGGTACGTCTGACGATCTTTGTATCAGTCATGGAAATACCAAGGTTTAAAGTGCAAATTAGAAGAAATGAAGATAAATTTTTTGGGTTGCATGAATCGGGTTACAAACTTTATAACTACTACATGTTGCATAATAAATTTTTAATATTGCAACTAAAACCTTAAACCTTTTATTATTCTAATTAAATCTCGTATTTCCATAAACATATGGAAAGACGGTGTTTTCCAAAACTTTGCCATAGAGATTATATTTTCCTCACAATATCCAAAAGATTGTAGATATAGACGTCAAATACCATAAATATGAAGAGTCCGTCTCTTGAAAGACGGTCTTTTCATAAGTAATAGAAAAACCAAGGTTTAAAGTGTAAATTAGAAGAAATGAAGATAAAATTTTCGCGTCGAATGAATCGGGATATAAACTTTATAACTACTACATGTTGCATACTAAAATTTTAATATTGCAACTAAGACCTCATACCTTTTATTATTCTAATTAAATCTCGTCTTTCCATACGATTATGGAAAGACGGTATTTCCCAAGATTTTGCCAAATATGAAATTTATTAAATTTAAATTAAATTATTTTTCATCAAAATTTAAAAAATTATTTATTTTATTTTTTAACATAATTGAAAATTTTAATTTATTTTTGTAAATACATTATTAATTTACATAAGTATTTTTTTTATTTAATATGATGTGTAAATCAATTATAAAAATATACGTACATAATAAAAAAATTATGAACGATTTTCGTATTATAAATCAGCCCAAAAAATTTATACTCCCTCTGTCCCAGTCATACATGCATACTTTCCTTTTGGGACTATTCCAACCAAATCAGCACACTTTGAAAACTTTTCTCATTTGGCAAAATTTGACAACCGAATTTCCCATCTTTCCCTTAATGAAATATGAAATTACAAACATTGCCAAGCATTACACCACTTTAATTACACAATCATCCAACACATATTATTAATCAGAATTTCAAATATGAAATTCGGTTGAGAAGCCAAACACAATGAATTCATACTGCCCAACTGCTTTTTCATTAACTCCACCATACTTTTGAGCCAATCAAAAGGTTCTTGAACAAAGGGAGAATCACGTGAATGCTTTATTGCCTCATACTTTCCATTCAAAGCAACACCCTTTCTCATTCTCATCTTCATCTCTCGAATCTTCTCTCTGTCTTTTTCTCCCCCTCCCCTGAAAACCCTAGATCTGGCCGGAAAGGTCTCATCTTCACCGCTTTAGATTCGTTCCCAGTGAGCCTATCCGCCGGGGAACTCCTCTCCGCTGGGGAACTCCTCTCCGCCGGGGAACTCCTCTCCGGCTCTATTGCATCTCCTTTCCTCCTCTGTAATACCTCTGGCCCGGAAAAATATTTTGTCCGAAAATGGCCATCTTCCCCATTCACTCTCAAAATGGCCGAAAAACCCCGCTCTCCGCCGCTAGATGTAGCATCTTTCCCACAGCCCCTAATATCGATCTCGTCGTCCTCCTCCAGCGTTTCATGTTACAGTTGCTCAGAATGTTATGTCTTCGACACTTATTCGCCGACGGATTTTGTTCCCGAGACGGAGGCGGATGATGCCACCTCCGCCTGGAGGCCTGATGCCACCCTGGACGAACTACCAGTGCCAGCGACCTGTCGCAACGTCCGTCGTACAGATCCGGTCAAACACGGCTCCAATGTCGGTCTGATTAGCTTCCTGTTACCGAATCTCACAATGCATGATGGTTTGCTGCTCCTTCTTAGTGGAGCGATGGTGGTTGACACGCATCGAACGGCGGCCGACGTTGGTTGTTCCCTGAATCGGGTCTCCCATGATGAGATCCGTGGTGACTTACCGTCAGCCGGCAGAGCTGACTTCGGTCACTCGGATGATACCGACTAAGGGTCAAACAAAATCTTGTATTTGTTGGTCCCTGGATACAGAGAAATCCGAAGATGCGAAAGATTAGAAAAAAAAGAGGGCAAAACAAGATTGACCTAGAGTTCAAGCCATCTTCTTGAAGAAGATAAGTTCTTGATCCGTTTTATTTTCTTCATATTTAAGGTTACTGTTTATGGATTTGGTTGTAATATTCCCTGAATAATGATAAATAAATATTTGAAAATGTTCTTTGTACCTTCAACGTACCTGGAAATGTATCGTGACCATTTATTCCGGTGGATTTCAGAGTGCTACATATCCCGATTGGTTGGAAGTACAGTCTGCGAACAGACTGAAAAGGGGACAATACCCTTATTTCTCATTTTAAAGCATCTTCTCTTTGTACCGGTTTGGCGTGTTCAAGTACTGAAGACAATGCAATGTCGCCAATTAGGTGATATCTTTCTTTACCTGTCCTTTTAAGTATTCCTGGCATGTTGGTGCCATTGGCTCTTATCTGTATGTGATTACATCTGCTCTGTTGGTGCCATTGTGTTTCTGCTTTGAATGAATTGTTGTGACCTTCTTGAGTACATGGGTTTCAAAATACTTATTGTAGGGCATTTTCCCTGTGGTTGAAATCTCTGTGATTGGTTGGGTTTTGCATATTCTCTGGTTTTTTCCGAACTGATCATGTTGTTTTATCATGCTGGTATATTCTGTAAAGCATCCTCCCTTCGTGTTCAGTCCCTAATAAATTTTACAAAAGCATCTTCCATCCTGGTCTTACATTGTGTAGAGTCCCTGATTTATTTGACAAATGCATCTTCCCTGGCTGGTTTATTGTGATAAATGAAACAATTCAAGGAAAAATATATGAAACACAAATGTTTTAAAACATAACTTCGGTTTTTATGCATAGCATTACACTTAACCAAGATTGGTTTTGACCATTTCGATCATACCAAAAGCGAAATGTTCACAAGCTTCCAAAATCCGCCTTGAACCAACCCCCAAAATGTACATATTTCATGTTCACTAGTTCCTAATACCTAGTGCATGCATCAGTGGGAGAATTTCTGCAGTTTCTCCTAGTGCTATCAAATGTTGAATGTTAGCCCTCACATCTTCCTCATTCGCAGTCAGCATCCTTGGCAGTGTCACTTCCCTTATCATTCTGTCTGTATTCATGTGCGGAAGCTTGTAGTTGTTGCCACCATTTACTTTGATTATCTCTAACATTGTTGCTTGATGAATCACAAATACTTTGTTGAGTGTAGAAGCATCTTCCATTGTATATGCGTTGAACACTACTCCTAAGAGCTCACAATATTGCTTGATACCTGTTCTTGTTGTAGGGACTGTATAGAGTTAAAAACCCTAAATCCAGGATGTTGATGTCAGGGGAATTAGCTAGTTGGCTAACTAAATTGATATTGAAGCCATCAGACTTAGCCATAGCTAGAATTTGTGGGCCATTGACTAATATATGTGGTGTGGCATTATCTTATTGTATGTAAATATTCTTGCTCATGTGAATTGGCTACTTTGCCTTGATTGCTGGTATTACCTCATTCAGTATTTTGTTCCTTATCACTTCCCTTGTGATTGAAGGAATGGGCACTAACTCCACAATACCTGATGGCCTGTTTTTACTTTTATTTTTGGCAACTTGTTCTTGCACAAAGGAAATATACCTAACTTCCCATCAAATATAACCCGCCCATCCTCAACAAATATTGGTCTACTAACAGCACATATGAACATTGGTTTTGGAATATGGGATCTATGCTTACATGTTCTATATGGTTCAGGTTCACCATGTGCTAATAAGTACCTCACTGTTTGTTTACTAAGATAAAACCACTTCTCATCAATGTGGATTATGCTGCCCATTTCTCTGAATTCCATTTGAGGATTGAGCTTAGTTAGACAGAAAACCAACCTCTTGATTTTATTCTGAACTGTCAAGGCTGGTTTGATACTGTTTGTGTGGCTCCTTATGATCTTCGATGTTACAGCCCTTTGCACACTACTCCTCCATACATGTAAGCTTGCAGTTGTACCCCCCATAGTTCTTCTCTTATGTGCATGTATGTCACTTAATGCCTCAAGATCAATATCGATCTTGTTGTGGGCATTGCGGTCATCCATCTTATGCCTCATGTATAATGGTTGATCCGATCCGAGCAGGGCTCGTGTTACTTCCCATATTGTGCTCACAGTACGGATTGAACAACTAAAAAGTGCAGCTACCTCGAGCCTCCTAGAGTGCTTTATCTTCCCATTGTTGTGGTTCTCCAAAAGGAATTCCGCCAGATGTTGCCTCTCCTCGTTCGACGGATTCTTCTCTCACATACTGCCCCCAAATGTAAAACCCTATGATGTAAGGGGAGATGCAAACATCAAAGGAGCAACCAGCTCCTTCCGGATGCTTTGGAGGGCTCCTTGATGAAACTAACCTGATCTGAGAGTTCCCCCAACAATTTTACATGTTGTTGGGTTTTGAGGGTTTATTGGATTGAAGTGTTTTTTTTTGGAAGTTTGTCTTTGTTCTTCTGGCTGTATTGAATAGGGTTTCACACTTTTTATTGGTTGAGATATGTGTATTCACTCCTTGTATTTATAGGGATTTTGTACTTGTAAGAATTATGTGGCTGTAAAAAATTTGGTCAATTTTTGTTTTGATTTTTTGGTTGAACATGGATGTCAAACTATAAGTTTGGCGGGTAAAAAAGGAGGGAAGAAACATGAACAGTAAAAAAATGAGGGAATTGTTTAAATTGATGAAAGGTGATTTCTGGATAAAACCCATGTGGGCTGACAGGTGGAGCCCGCTCCAAAATTCTGCCCAACCATTTCTCTCTCTGAGAAATTGCTGGGACAGAGGGAGTACAAAATTTTGATCTTCTCTCAATCTATTACAAACTCTTCTTTTCCTATATTCTTACATCAAACTATCTATCATCAACCTGTTTCATCTTCAAACTTGTTCTCCCTTCGCCTCCAATTAGTCTCGGTTTCCATCTGGAAAAAAAAACACCTATGCCTTCTTCTATTTCTTTCCTGCCATATTCCATATAGACTTAATACCGGGTTCCCTATTTCTGCTCCAGCTTTCCTCCTGATCATCATCCACAACTTCCTTTTCATCTCTCTCAGTGAACCAAACTTTCAAAGGTGAACAAAAGTAAAAATTCAATGATCACATAAATCATTTTCCTTCTAAGTTATAAATGATGAAACTAAAACCTTATTTTTATAGCGATTTGAAATAATCTGAACGTGAAATTGATTAAATTGAAATAACTTTTAAGTGAGAATGACATGATGTAAATGTAATACTTTCTTCTACTCTCAAATGAGTGGTATATTTAACATCTATACTTTGCTTTTGTTTAGATTATAATATATCGAACAAATTGATTGAGGGGTACTCGTGTTAACATGACAAACTCTCGTATAATTATATGAGGTTTCCTGACTATCGGCCTATTCATAAGTTTATGAACAAACGACTTATTTTGTACCTTATACAATGCATTTATTAAATTACATACTCCCTCCGTTTCTCTAAGAGTGACACACTTAACTTATTGAGATTTTTTTTAATGTCACACTTTCTATTTTTGGCAAGATTTCTTCAATCTCATCCACTCATTCTACTTTTTACTTTTTACATATCTCATTTCCTTCACATTAATCCAAGAGACTAAACCTAATGTGCCACTCTTAGAGAACCAAAGGGTATAAATTCAGAAATTCAAAATTAATTTCTTATAGTATATATTTTTATATTTTTACATTCAAATACACATTATTACTTATTTTAACTTTTAAAATAAAATATTTATTTTTTATAAAAAAAATTACAACATTTAAGTAAAAAGCTCAGAGGACTGTCCATAAAATTAAGGAAATGTCATCTTTCCTGAGAATTTCCCTTATCTTAATTCAAAATTGGTATCCATTTTTTTTGTTCAATTTCATATATTCTTAACAAGATTGATTGCTAGAGGCTAGAAAACAACTTTTGAAAATTAAATTTTCATCCCTAAATTTCAAATCTTTCTCAATCCAATTGATAGTATTTTTAAAAGTTATTCATAAATCCACATAACAAATTAAAAAGATTCCACGAAAAATGTGCATATTAACAAAACTGGCTTATTTTATCAACACCGCCAAATCAGGTTATACTTTTCTTTCAAAAGTAATTTATACTTTTAAAATAAACTACTTAATATTTTACCAAACAATTATAAACCCTACAAATCACACCTTTAATTCGTTTCTTTTTCTTCCAAAATTTGTGTGGATTTCTTTCAAGATTAACAAACTCTAAATGGAGTAGAGCGCGTCCATGGATCAAAATGGAGATGGGCTCATAAGTGAGTTGAAGAAGTACGGATCAATCTTGATGCTATCACCGCCTTAACGAACCATAGTTCCTTGTGGCCTACAAAAAAAAATGCACCCAAATCAAATTCAACATTTCAGCAATCAGCATTGTAATAAAGATCTTAAAGTAAATCTTGCATCATCAACTTTGTAAAATAAATATATCAACCCCTAGGACATATAAGAAGGGAACGCAGAGACAACGTGATTCAACATTACTTACTCTAACGGTAGGCTTCTTTGGCACGTCATCTTCATCATCATCCTCATCATTTCTCATAAGCAACTTTTGTAATGAAGATGAAGAAGTGTTTTCAGATTTCCTCCCCCTCTTAGAGGTGGTTGTAGATCCTCTTCCCCTACCTTTTGGAGCAGCTCTTTTGCGTCCTTTGCCTTGGAGAGACTCATCATCATCATCCTAAAAACAAAGAAAACATTAGCCGGAAAGCTAAACATGATATTCAATGGAAGCATAGAATTGCTGAATGGTTAAAAAGAAGAGGTAAAGATCACTTTTCCATCGGACAACCAAATCATTTACCCCGGGGTTGAAATGTTCATGCTTAAATCCCGACAAAAATTCCTTAACTCCATCATCCCAAACAATATGACACGAAGTTGGCTATGATCACATAGCAAGATGCCAGTGCATGTTTCAACATCCATTTGTAAGATAAAAGTGACAGACAAGTGATCTCAGATAGCATGATTTCACATTAGTTTACCATAGCAAAATAAGGGGAAAGTATCACAACTAACCAGCAAATAATGTCAGAAGAAATCATTTAATGCACATCTCTTCAATTTAAAGTATAAAAAGTGAGAATGTGTCCCTGTTGTATACTATTGTTTCGGAAATCTGTTAATAGACATAATTATGAGGAGTTTGACTCAAATGAGCAAGGCAAAAGTCATACCGAACTAATAGCAACGTCCTTTGTAGTATACTGTGTTCCTTCGTCACTGGAAGAATCCACATTTTCCTCATCTTCAGCAATGCTCCGCGTAGATGCTGATGCTGCAGCTGATGCAGATCTGCAAATACATCAAAAGCATTTAGAGCATCCGAAATTCCTAGTCAAAATATATTTAGCCCTGTTTTATCAGCTCCTAGCTCGTACTCTTCCATTGTGAAATAATTTGCTTTATTGGTAGACTTTTTAAGCATAAATATGTAAAACCTGTGTTGACTTAGCCACAGTAACAACAGCAGTAGCCATGCAATCGTGAACAACCTTTAAATGATGTCATCTCAACAAATATAAAAAGTTAGGGATGGGGAAACAAATTCAATTAATGTTACAGAAAGAGACAAGGTCAGTTGCGTTACCAGTGAAAGGAGATATATTATATTCCAAGTTCATCAAAGGGGTTTCACCTTATGTTTGAAAGGTATATCTATGGAGCATCCTTCTCTAACTCAGAGATCTAGAGTGACTAACTTCAGACAGAAAAGTGATAAAAGAAGCATGTTCAGAATAAAGCAAACACCTCTGTGATGGACGAAAACCTATTGAGGCATCAAGGGTTGTCTGCTTCAAGTTAGTAGAAGATCTGCCTCTTCCCCTACCTCGTCCCCTGCCTCTTGAACTCTTACCCACCTCAGGAGCATCATGAGAAGACCTAAACGATCCTAGTGAATCTTTCCTCCCTCTTGCCCTTGACTTAGAACTGGACAATAGACTGCTGTCCTCATCATCGCTAAAGGAAACTGTGGTTCCAACACCTCCAGTACTCCTAATGTCCTACATTCAGCTAAAAGTTATACCATAGCAACTAAAATATATAATTTATTAATCATAACTGGAGATCATTTAGACCATACAAACGGATAAAACACATAAATAGAACACTTACTTCCAATGATTGCCCACTGAATGTAAGTGGTTGGTTATCTTTGGCCTGACTAGCCCTTGCTTGAACTCGTTCCTGAATTGAGATACATTATCCCCAAGTATTCAAACTGACCCATGTAAATACGGTAGAGTTCTTTTCATTTTATTTGAAGAAGTACCAACTGAATCAATTATAAAATAAATATATTCTTGCCTGTAAACTAGCTTCAACTTTGAGAATAACGTCATTTTCATCAAACTTCAGACAATCTTTCTCCCGGGCAATTTTGCTCTGATAAATGACACATCTTCTTCGCATTAGCAAATAATTATTCTGAACAGTATGCATGAGTTGTGACCACAACCCATGCGTGATGCGAAAGAGAAATCTTGTACAGATTGCACTAAAATACTCACACGAGTTTCTTCAATATTGTGTCGAACGCAAGAATAGAATGCTGTTTTATCATCTTTATTAACAAAATTGTGTAGGGCCACATCCAAGTCATTGACTGGAAGTATCTCCATTTTCTGCAGAAACAGGGTATCATACAAGCATAAATGAATTTAAAAAATAAATAAATATCCAACAAAAGGGAAATACAAATATAGCACTTCGAAAATACTACACCACCTCATGTTTAAAAGGCAAAATATGCCACTGCAGGTGGGGAAGAGTAACACTTCTTTTTTCCAAATAAAAAATACAATCGATAAAACTATAATTCTATCACTCAGTCTAAACTTCTTTGTCTCCACCAATACAACCCATTTTCACCAATCACCACTTTGCACTGAATTGCAGTAAATGCAGATACAGAATTCACAACTTTTTATGATATAATTATCTACCCAATGTCAACAGTGGAAACTTTGTTGAAGAAACCAAGGCATAAAAAAAAATCCATATTGCATCATAAACTTGCACATAATTGGCTCATGACATGCACTTTCGTTGGGTTCCATCTTATCAAATGTATAATAACTTGGGAGGTTGAAAGAGATCACATACCAGGTTATGCTCTGCAACTAAAGCTTCAATATTTTGTTGATTTAACTCCTCTGGTCGAAGCTTCTCCGAGTCATCGATTTTGGCTGATGATAGAATAGGAATTAATGAATCACGGATATGTATGGCACTGTATGGAAGAATACAAGCGAATTGGAACAAATAGAAAAGGAGCAAAAAAATAAAATAAGATGCACCATTAATAACAGTGTCCTGCTTCTTTTTTCTTGGTCAAAGTTAAGATTATCATGTAGGATATTTCAGATTCGTTATATATATATATATATATATATCAAATTTCGACAATTTTTAGTTGTACATGATTAGAGATGATAATTATCAAATATGTGTGTTGGACAACGTGAAAAAAGCAACTATGACATTAAGAGAGAGTAACATTTTTGCAAAATCCAAATAATCAAAGTTAACAAATGATCTTGTGAAACATAATGGTAGTACTCTTTACTCAAAAACCAATATTCTGTGGATAACAAAATGCCTAAGAAAGAATTCCAAAAAAGATACCCCCTTTTCTACTCATTTTATGTGGACATAAGAGAAATAATCCAGTCAGTCAGAACATGAAGTACCTCCCTTGACGCTGCTCCTTGAAGCCTTAGAGAATATGAGAATATCCTGTGGATTTGCTACCTACATTGCCAATTTATCATGCACCTTTATAGCTAAGAGATAATTGTTGTTTCTCCTCTCAATCTAATGCAAGAAATATTACCTTTCCGACGTATTTCTGTCCAAACCTTTGGGGATTTATTGTCATGTATCCAGAGTAATCAACCTATCAAATGAAGAAAACAACACTTAACAAAGCACAACCCAAAATCATATGTCATAATCAAAGGCAATAGGGTACAACGCCGAGTTACCTTTACTCTAACTAAAGGAAGCATGAGTTCTGATTTGCTAATTGTCTTTTTGGTAGACTTTTTTATCAGATTGTTTACCTACATCATCCAAATATGATCAGATCAAAAACTAATGCGGTGTCAGATCTCAGGCAGAGTTTAAAAAACTAATGCGGTGTTAAACTAATACATGCTTAGATGATAATCAATGTTTCACAATCATTGCTTCTTGATCTTTCTGCAAATGTAATTTTCAAACTAAATAAATAGAAAATTGTAAAAATGTAGCATATCGTAATCAAATTATTGGCAGAACTTATCTGCCTGAAATAGGATCAATACTTGTGTATTGAAAACACAGAAGGCTGACAAACAAATAAATTTCGGAGAAAAAAATGACTTGGAGAATAAAGGCTTTTGTAACAATAATATAACGAAGAATGAGTTATCCATCATCCGAGAATCACTTTCTAAAAAAATATGAATTGAGGAATATTCAACATTTACTAAGAGCAACGGTTGATCTTACAATTGAGTCATTACTAATGAGACTGCCAACTGCCAAGTACAAACACATAATACTTATATCCAACAGATTTAAAGATCCCCGAGTTCAAAGATAACATCACAACAAAGTTACTTACCACGCTGTCCAAGTGCTCCAGGATTGAATTTTGATCATTAGGATCAATACCAGGCTCATCTTTCAAAGTAACCTACACCAAGAAGGCTTGAAGTCTAGATAGGTTTTTAGAGATTCTTTTGATAATGAACAGATAGTAATTTGAAACTACCTCAGTATACTCAAAAGGCCTGACTGTGTTAAGTGGTATCTTGGTTGGTCGATATTGATTACCCTATACAACAGCTGTAGTGGTAAATTTAAACAGCAGGAAATAAAACACAGAGAAAAACTCTTGGTAATGTAGGAACATAATTCAACCTTAATCTCTAAAAGGAGAACATGTTTTGGTTTAGATTCACCCTCAATGAGTGAGGTTGCAACAGAAGA
>JAULKM010000003.1:9608809-9626007 GCA_032355605.1 Rubia tinctorum | reverse complement strand
CACAATCCATGAATCCCTGCACCAAAAACACCTAAAGTGCAAATTATATCTCAATAAAATCATAATAATCCCACAAATTATGAACACAATAGAACACACATCAATGGTTCTGCAACCACAGCTGCGGAGCTCCTCTTCTTCACGACTTTGCAACTACGGTAACGGAGCTCCTCGCCATCGATCATTCCTCGCTGAGAAAGAAGCAGAGCAACAAAGGGATACGCCGCCACCAGTCGATAGAGCAACAAAGGGATACCCTAAACCCAACAAAGGGATACGGTGCCTCGTCATCGATTGTTCCTCGCGGTATGCTTTCACACGGCGTCCACTGCCACCATTTGGCATGCTTTCACAGATACACCGCCGTCGGGATAGCCAAAGGGATACGCCACCGAGGAAAATAATTACGAAAATTGTTTTTTTAGGAAAATAATTGAAAATGCTTTTTATTAATAAAATTACCCAAATACCCCTGAGAATAATTCCGGTTTACCTGAAAATGGCTTAACATTTAGGAAAACAATAATAAAATAATAGACGCAATAATATACAGAGAGAAGCTAGCAAGGGAAGGTGATAGAGAAGGTGGCGGGAGGACGGCGCCACCGTGGTTCGTTTTCCTCAACATTATCATCTCTCGAGCAATCACCAGCTTATTTCACGCGCTCGAAATTAAGGAGCAACAGATTAAATTTGATGAATGTGTTTAGGAGCTGGATGACATGAAGAAGAGACTCTAGGAGAAAGAGATGGGCCAGGCCAAGGTTTGCCCCTCTGCTTTCACTAAGTGAATGTGTTCGCGGTTTATTAGATCACTTTTCGAAGATTTAATGTTTGAAGATTAAATGTAGCTTATGATTTTGGAATAAGCTTCAGGATATATCGTAGTTGGGGAATTCTAATGTTGTTTATCGAGCTTGATGATTCTATTATGTGCTCTGTATGATTTGTGTGCTAGATCTTTTTACACCGACTAGATCTGACTGTTGCGTCAAGCCAAGCGAACAGGGAAAATGTGAGGCTGTGTTTTGTGTCGAGTTTATGAAGTATGCTCTTAATTTCTTTGAGGGATATGCTTATGTTGAATTTCTTATTTCTTCAAGTAGATGTTGTTCAACAGTTTTCTTTCCTGGGAATTATATCCACCATCCCTTGTATGCTGAAATATTTTGCAGGGAGAAACTTTGAGAGAGAAAAATATACCGTTTGTCACTTACTAGTGTCGATGCTTTTCCCCTGAGCATAATTTGATTCATTTATGAATTCAACCACATTCCTAGACACGTGCCAAGGTTTCTTCCTTCATGTATAAATCTCTAACTCATACAAATTTTATTATGAATTATCCACTGCTTTAGCAATTATGTTTGGGATACAGAAAGTACCTATGGTACATTGGGCCAAAATCACTCATTTTCAATGTCGACCCACGAGTCCATGACTCATGATTCCTTGGGCCGTTGTCACACTGCCTTCATTTGGATCCTGCTCTCAGCTTTTTGTGTAACTTGTTATCACCTGTGCCATTCATGTATCCTAAGATAGCAATTGAGTATGTCATGTCTAAAACATCCAAACTCTCCTCTACATAACACATGTAGTTGTTATTGATTCCTTAGGACTTCGTCGAAGGTTCAACAGATCCTTCATAGCTTTTGTGGTCTTCCTCAGCTGATAAAAGTAGGTTAATAGGTTTTGGCTGATAGCAAAATTTTCAAAACGCGAGGCAGAGACTCAGACCACAGCAATTCCTTCACGCTGAGGTAAGATCCCACCAATATGCACTTTATGTTGGGATGGATACTTCGCAACACCATTACCTGATAGTAGGTCATTAGAAATAGCCTTGGATCTGGATCTCCATTGTAGACAGAAACAATGCTATGTAACTTCTACGTAGAATCCCATGGGGCTGTTGATATGGGCAGGTGTGGACGGTGAAGAAATTTTTGCCTGACCTTCACGATCATGCACTCAATCTCTCGGTAGATTACGTTGAGCTTCATGTCTTCAACCTCTCTTTTGGGTACTTGGACAAGTATTCAAGGGTAATTTTAGTAAGAATGAATTGCATTTACCAACGATTGAGTTCCAATGGACACACCATGGATAAATGCTATGGCCTATGTTGTCTATGTTGAAGATTGCGAGATCATTCTTGCTTAAGGATCTAGCCCTGGATATTGTGGAAATGATGCTTACCATGTGGGGTAAGACTGAGGAATGATCCACTGATTAGCTATAGCATATCCATAAAAGATCAGTGTGATGGATAGATTCCGTTGGAGTGAAATGTTATTGGTTTTGGTGGAGCCATGGGATTTAAGGAAAGCCCTGCACCGATGGACTCGTACGACGGATATGACTGCAATGCCATTATTTGCGGTGGTACTGAAGTTTGTCGATATACTGACCTTGATGGATGTGACTATGAGGGACCTTGTACTCCTGTCTGTATGGGGGGGTTGTTGGGTTAGATCTCTACTGGTGCAAAGTTACAATTTCCGTTGCAACTCGGGATACAAGCTGAGTAGATGCTCTTGTCGCTGTTGGTGGTGTGTTAGCAGTGGCAATAGACCATCGTCGTGCATGTTTTTATTTGAGGGAGCCATTGAACAAGACATTCTGTTGTTGAAGATATGGTCCCATCGGGCATGCCAATTGATGCATGTCAAATTGCAATCTGATAGACGAACCTTGATTCCATGAGCTGGACCTGCAAAACAAACTCCCCTATGGTGGTTGAGGGTAGGAGCTCTGATGCCAAAGTCAGACCAAAAGCGTTCGATATGGGTATTGGGAATTGAATGAATAGAATGGATGAATACCTTGGTTTTTATAAGGGTTGATCCATGCGAGTTATCCAAATTATGTTAGGGTAAATATGCACATTCTATGTAGGAATGAGTGTCTTACCATAGTAGAGTTGTCATATATTCAAGATACCATAATTGTAATTGGAAAGGAAGTGTAGTTTCATAGGTAGAATCGAGATTAGAGGTCTTCCTTTTGTCTATTGGGCTCCGGCCCAACATAATGTAGCAGTATAGCCTTTGGGCTTTGGTCCAAGTAGAACATAGCATGACCTTCAGGCTGAAATGGAAAATTCGGCTCCGACCCTTTGCGTTGGTCTTTGCCGCTTGGACCAAAATTATGACAGAATGATCCTAAACTTAAAATCTAAAATTCCAATCTGATTGTCGATCCATCATTTTAAATGATTCCGCTTTCTATCCTAACTGATTCCAGGCCAACCCATTTTTGGACCGGTGTACAGTTCTAAACGAGATGAATTGTGTTAACTTTGCAAGGAATTTGAGGGTATATTTGTATGGTAAATTTTTGGGAAAGAAGGTTTTTCCATTGACTTATGAAAATACGGTATTTCCATAGACTTATGGGAAAATGAGGTTTAATTATAATAATAAAAGGTAAAACGTATTTGTTGCAATATTAAAATTTTATTATGCAATGTGTAGTAGTTATAAATTTTATAACCCGGTTCATACAACACAAAAATTTTATCTTCATTTCTTCTAATTTACATTTAAACATTAGTCTTTCCATGACTTATAAAAATGCCGTCTTTCAAGAGACGGACTCTATTTTTATCATCAATACCCAAAAGAAATAAATATACTCCATCTGATTTCTTAAGATTGTCCCCCAACAAAATAACACATTATTTTTTATAAAAAAAAGTAAAATGAGTGGTGGAGATTGTATTGTGAGAGTAAAAAGTAAATTGGGTGGATGAAAATAACCTAAACTTTGCCAAAGGGGGATGAAGCCACGGTTAAAAAAACAAACAAAAAAAGGAAAGGGAGAGAGTGTTAGGAAATCAGAGGGAGTATTTGTGTTGAAATATATATCTCACATCGGTTTCTTACAAAGATAATAACTTACATATAAGGTCTTGGGTCACCTCCACTTAGTACTAATTGGTTTTAAGATGGAAGCCCAAGATACCTTTAAATTTAACATGGTATCAGAGCCCAAGTTGGGTTATTGGGCCGATGTGTGGATCCCCTTTAATTTGGACCGATGTGAGTCGTGGAGTGTTTCTATGTTGGCACGTGAGGGGCATGTTGAAATATATATCTCACATCGGTTTCTTACAAAGATAATGACTTACATAGAAGGTCTTGGGTCACCTTCACTTAGTACCAATTAGTTTTAAGATGGAACCCCAAGATACCTTTAAATTTAACAATCCCAGTGGAGTTTAGCATGCATGGTGGCGTTGGTGAACGTGAGCTCCGGCGGCGTGGCGAGCGTGACATCCGGCAGCGCTGGGGTGAATTGAAGTAAGAGAGGGTGGCGCTGGGCTGATGACTTTGAATGAGGAGGCATTGCGCTGGGTCGAATAGAAGAAGGGGGAATGGAACCGGCGGTGGTAATGGAAGAAGAGGCGTCAGAAGTGGTAATGGTAGAAGAGGCGTCGACGGTGGTAATGGTAGAAGTGGCGCTGTTGGTAAATGTAAGAGGATGAGAACTAGGTATTGGGTCAAAGTCTATTAGGGTTGGATTATTTATAGAGTTAAGGTTTGGGTTTAGTAATTGGATGGAAAATAAAACAAGCCTTTAATCTAATTTGTTCATTAGTTTAATTAATATTAGGATAAACTCATTAATTATCTTCATTAGTTTAATTAATTAATCTAATCAATTTTAAAATTCATCATGTCATTTTAAATTAAATATTTATGAAATATAATTCATAAACATGGAAATTAATGAAATAAAATTCAAACATAAAAAATTTGGAAATAGAGAACAAAATTTCTTTTCGATAACTTTGTGTCTTTATTTTTGATATGGTTAGTCGTTGATTAATTAAAATGAAATCATTCTACTAGTAATTGTTAATTGTTGATTAGTTAAAATCAAATCATTCTACTAGTGTTTTTATATGGAATGTCAAGTAAGGGATGACCATTGATTAGTTTAATACTAACCATTTCATTAGTTTTTATGTATTTAAAGTCAATTAAGGGTTGACCATTTATCTGTTAAGGTCAAACTGTTGAGTTAACCATGTTGCATAAGTAGTGATTATTGTTATTACTACTACTTAGTGTTAGTTAGAGGTTATAGAAGTTATATAAGTTATAAAATAAAGAGATGCTTTAGTGGTAGGAGGTTGAAGAATATAAAAGCTTGCAATAATAGTCTTTAGTGCTAGTTAGTAGTGGTGGGTGGTTGAAGAAGTTACAAGTATGGAATAAGACACATTGTTTAGTCTTAATTAGTAGAGTTAGTACTAGCTAGTTATGATAGGAGGTTATGGATGTTAGTAGCTTGTAGTATGGTTCTTCATTAGTGTAGGAATAATTCTTAAGTCATTTTTTAATCTACAAATAGGAGAATGAAAATCAGAAAAGTTGTATCTTTTCAGCACCAAAATTTTGTGTTCGTTTCTTCCATTTTTCTTTCATTGTTCCAACAGTTGAGGCTCGAATCTCCTTTCTAGAAAAAATACTCTTCATATACATAATATTGCATCAGTGGACAAAGTTACATTGGGGTGATACATAATGTTGCAATAAATCAGACCAACAGTGGAGGGGAAAACAGAGGTCAACGAAATAGCGAGCAAGTCAACGGAGTCGGTGATCAGTTCCAAACAATCGTCACCACCAAACCCCATAATCGTACTGACACTAGCACTGTCACCTACTATCATCACCACTCTGCACCATAGAAATCTACAATTTGATTGTACTAAGAGTGTGACTTCAGAATCGGAACTATAGATTCATCTAAATTTTAAGGAATTTTGATGGGGAAATATGATAGGGGAAAATCGCAACAAAAGAAATTTGAAGAGGTTTAATTTCGATAAAGATTTTAGGGATTGAACTCATGCTTGATTTGGGGGGTTCTCAGCTTGATTTGAGGGATTGCTCAGGCAAGTCAGATTGAAGCTATCACATGGGCAAGTCAGGCAATAGGAATGACTGTCGTGGCAATACAACAACCAAAAATGGAGAGAACTGGAGCGAGGTCTATGTGAGCACATCATAACGACGTCGTTTTGCGCTGACACCATGGATGTAAGGATGGAGACACCTGGCGCAGGGGAACGCGGAGATGGTGACACAGGGGCACGACCCTTCATCCTACTGTTATCTCAGAAGCAATGTGACGCAGATAGGAGGGAGGAAAAATCTGAGGGCGGAGGAAAAAATGCAAAATGACAATCCTACCCCTGAGTTCCTGACGACCATTTGTGTCAACATTGGAGTTGGGAGGAATTATTTTAAAGATTGCCGGGAGATAAGTCAATGTCGGAAGAACTTTCAAAAAATTAAGAGATTATATTGGCATATTGATGAAAAAGAAGGTAGAAAATGAAATGGGAACGGTTTTTGAGGCATTGTGCAAGACATACAAACGAGCACCTCCCGTTTTCTCATCAACAGCTTCTGTTCTAGCTAGCACTAGAAGAAGGCAAGAAGCTTGGAGTAGGAATGAATCAATACTAAAACTAGCACTTAGCACTAGTGGATACAGAGGAACGGTCGCCGGAAGAAGCTTGATAACTCCGCCAAATCACGACCTTCCGATGGAAATTCCGGTGGCAGTTACAAGCAGCGCAGATATATCCCGCGGGGCTCCCGGCGTCCCCGGCCGCCATAAATTCGCAGCAGCCGTCCACGGCGTACCTGCCGATGCTGGCGGCGTGGTTCCTTCGGCAATCCTTGTACACGACTAATCTGGCCGCCGCCACTTTTTCCGATTTACTGCAGCATTTCCGGTTAGAGATAACAATATCCTCCTCCTTCATTCCTGGATCTAGCCTTTTCATCGCGTCTAATGTGGCTCAATTGAGACGTGTTTTTGGGGCGCGTATTTGTAGTTGGGTCGTAGTATGCGCAAGTGGTTAGAGGTTGCATTGTGTCTAATTCTATGCCTCTATGTGGTAGCCAAAATATCATGCATATGAAGGCCGCCTGCCGAATGGAAAGGTAGGTTCTAGCATTAATGTCGGTTGGCAAAGAAAAGACTATTTGTGTGATCCCTCCGTTTTATTATCTTACGAGTAATAATTTTTTTTAAAAAAGTGAAAATTTATATTGAGATCCACGGCGATTGATGTGATAATATTGAAAAGACAAATGTATAGTGAAATATCACAATGACATCACATTGTCAAATTTATTTTTAACCTAACTGCTTATATAACCCTCAATTATTAGGTACGTCCAAATATAACCTCGAGTTTTTTGGAAGTGCGGTTGTACTCAAAGTCATCTAAGCGAGCAATTGTACTCATTCATATTCTCGTTAATCTAAGCGGGCACTCGGATATAAGCGGAGGCGGATCCAACATTGTGCATCTAAAAACATAATTTCTTTAAAAAAAGTTAATCAATAATTTTTTTACTGCTTATATAACCCTCAGTTATTAGGTACGTCCAAATATAATCTCAAGTTTTTTGGAAGTACGATTGTACCCAAAGTCATCTAAGCGAACAATTGTACTCATTCATATTCTCGTTAATCTAAGCGGGCACTCGGATATAAGCAGAGGCGGATCCAACATTGTGCATCTAAAAACATAATTTCTTCAAAAAAAAGTTAATCAATAATTTTTGTATTAGTGTCATAGTTTTTTTTTAAATTAGACCCATTGTATTTCCCTTAATTCTAAAATTTCTCAAACTTCTAAAATTATATCCTCAGAGATAAAGGCATCAAATTAAATTGTGACCCACCAAATAAAATTTTCTAGTTCCGCCCCTGGGTATAAGTTTACATATTTTGGCCGACCATGGGTATATCTGCACTTTTGAAAAACGGAGAATTATATTTGCACTTTTCAAAAAACTGGAGGTCATCTAATACTTTACTCTTTATTTTTTGTGCTATAATTTATGCAAGTGTATGTGTATGGGGGGATTGAATGAAGAGGTTTAAAAATAAAATGAATAAATAAAAGTAGCATAAATCTTTTCATATTTGAAATGTGTTATAATTTGTGTAACAAAATGAAATGAAAAATGTGACACTATTAGTGAAACAGAAGGAGTACATCATGACTCACACGTAAAGACAGTGGTGGAGCCACAACTGTAGGGCAACTGGCCTACATTTTTTTTTTAAAATAAATATTTTTCATGTTTGTAGTTAATTAATATGTGATTTTTTTATCAGTGTTTTAGTTTATTTTAATTTTAGACCCACTTTATTCCTCTAAAATTTTTTTAAAAAACAAAATTTTAACATTGTTTTCAAAGACAGGATCATCAAATTAAATTGTGACCCACCAAAAAAATTTTGTCTCCGCCCCTGCGTAAAGATGAGAGGGATACATTTTGGTGGAGATTTGTTACGTATATGTCTCAATAGTAGTGGGTCAAGCATGATGAATACAGTGAATTTGAATTGAATAGGGAGATCCAAGTAGGTAATGGAGCGAGCTGAATTTTATATAAAAGTCGATATGTGATGGGACGGATATAAGTATGAAAGTTTTAGAAATATATGGACACTAGTGGAGGAAGACTCATTAAAAGCGGTTCGAAAATGATTGATTTCAATTTTAGGAATATGTGACTTTGATTGATTTCAATCAAAGTTAGTTCAAAAAGCGCCTTTGATCGAGGTCCAAATCTAGTTCCGAATTCGGAACTCATTTCAGGGATCCTAAAAAAGTCACTGGAAACCTATGTGGTTTACGAAGAGCAAGAAAAAAGGAAAATTGATATGAAAATGGCAGAAAATGGAGTCAACGCGGAATCCATCCATTTCGTTCTCCTTCCCAGATCGGCCTCCTCCATCCATTGACGCGATGGGGGCGAGACACACGGCCCAAAAGTGGTGACATGGCCCGATGCAGGGAGGAGAAGATGCGGCTGGTAGAGGTGACTCACCTGATGGAGGCGACGCAGCCCGACGATGTGATGCGGCCCAGCGGAGGGGGAGAAGATGCGACCGTTGGAGGTGACTCTACTGCGAAGGTGATGTGGCTCGGAAAAGGGAGAAGAAGAGGCGGGCGGCGGAGGATGGAGAAGAGGTGGCCCGACGTAGGGAGGAGAAGATGCAGCTCGACGTAGGGAGAAGAAACGCGGCAAGTGGAGTGCGGATTGAGGAGGAGAGTGAGAGAGGGAGGCAGAAGTGAGGTGGAGGGAGATGGCAATGTACGACGGGTGAGGCTTGAGGGAAAATAGAGTGAGGCCTGGAGAGATTTTCGAGTGTATGGCAGTGTACGGCGCGTACGACGGAGGGAGATGGCAGTGGTTTGCAGCGACATGGAGTATGTGAGCATGGTGGCAGGTGGGGTGGAGTGGTGGCGGGGGTTTAGGTCTGAGATGGGCGTGTGAGGTGGTGGTGGGTGGTTGGTATGGGCGAGTGAGGTGTTGTTGGGTGGTGGAGTGGTGGCTAAGCGGAGGTGGGGCATTGATGGACGGTTGTGGAGTAATGGTTGGGGTGAATCTCGTTGCTGGGCGACGGAGGAGTGGTGGTTGGGATTGTTCTGGTGGTTGGGAACCGGTGGAGTGGTGGTGGTTGTGGGGGAGGGTGGCGAGTGGTGATGGTGGGTGACGAACGGAGTGGTGGCAGGTTGGTGGTGGCGAAGGGTGGTGGTGATGGAGGTGGTGGGTGGCAGCGGGAGAGGGTGGCGGATGGTGGCTTGCTGGCGGCAATAAGAGGAGTAAAATGGGGGGAAATAAGCTGAAAGGCCTGAGGGAAAATTTATCTTTTCTAGTTTGGTCAAATAGGTTATTCATGTCGGAATATGACCCGAGGGTTATATTGGCACAATTGATCATAAAGTTAGGGTTAGTTTGGCACTTTTAATTTTACAGGGTTATATTGGCACTTTCAGCATAAAGGTATGGTTAGAAAAATATTTAACCCAAAAATAAATAGGCTAGAGTTTTGTTCATATAGTGGCCCAACAAAGGCACTTCATTAAAGATGGTTCTATTGTAGAACCGTCTTTAATAAATTTTATTCAAGGCGGAGGTGTTTTTAATCGATTTCAAAGTGCCTTGGAAATGAAATGGGTGAGTTGGGAGGGAGTTCCGAGTTTGGAACTCAATTCGGATCCTCATTAAAGGCGATTTCTCAAGAAACTCTTTTGATTGAGTGTTTTTAATCAAGGATTCTCCGCTTGTGGAAGAAACCATGAATCCACACCCACCCTACCCAATAATATCCCTACTCACATGTGTCATTTGGGTACTCCATTTGTGGCAAAAAAATTATGTGGGGAATTGAAGTATGTGGAGGCGAACAACTAGTTACAATATGACATGTAGAAAGTGAGTGGGGTCAATTGTTAGTTTTCTACATTTTTTATTTTTTAATTCACTTACTTGTCACATGTCATATTCTAATTGGTCATCCACCCCGCATACTCAATTTCCCCATATAATTTTTTTATCCACTTGTTGAAACTTTGATTATAATTAAAACTCCTTTATATTGAAGAGGTCAACCTCTACTTTATCTAAACATTTTTTAACAATTTACCATCGCTTAAAAATTAGTGGGTGGCAAAATAGACTCATAACTCGCGAGTCAAGCGGGTTATCTAATTTTAAACCCGTATGTGTATGGGTCAAATGGGTAAAGAGTCAAATGAGTAGTTGAAAAATATGGGTCGAATTGGTTGGGTTTGTGGGTTGATCGCGGGTTTATCCATATGGGTTAAAACTCGTGAGCATATGAGTCAATATATGAGGTGAAACTCACATGTTTCCCCATATGGCTTGGTACATAAACTCATATCGGTCAATATATGGGTTCAAACTCACGGGTTTGAAACTCGCGAGGTTTACCCATATGAATTGATATATAAACCCATATGGATTTATATATGGGTTGAAACCAGCGGGTTTACCTATTTTTGACTCATGAGTTGAATAATTTTCAACCCGCGGGTTGAGTGGGTTTCAAATTCAACACATTTTGACCCGGCCCATTTTTTACACATCATAAAATGGATCAAAATCTATCATACCCATATTTTTTTAATTACCCATTTTACCCAACTCATATTTGATCCGTCCGCCTATTTGTCACCCCTATTAAAAACGGGTTATAAATCCTAATAAACCACCAGTTGACAACAGGAAAGGCCATGTGCCAACTCGTAACAACAAATTCTAATCACATAACCTAGAAAGAAAAATACACTTCTTTCAGAAGAGAACCCTTTTAATATGCAATCTATTGAGTATACCTAGATCTGGATCCATTTTTATGTCAAAAGTTTTCAAAATGTCCGGTACGAGATATGGGACACTGCAGCAGATATATTAAATGGAAGTTTGGCGATCAATTTTTAAGTCGGTAGGTGTGAACGTGTGTGGACTGGATTATAGACTTGATTCGGAATGAAAATACAAATGAGCATAATTGACTAACAAGCTACATTTAAGCCGTAGGTTTCTGGGCAGAAAAGAGCATTTTCAGAATATTTCATCAGATAAACATACATTATGAATTTATGAGCTAACCGTAGTTACAACAAGAAGAAGGGTAAGTTATTACCCATAATTTATGAGGAAAGCAAATCCTCAGTATTGATAAGCCGGTCTAGAACAACTCGAACTCCAAATGCTCTCCTGTTGTATTGCACTCGAGAAACCTCTTGCCTTTTGATACTCCAACCTCGCAAAACTCAGGAATCAAAGGCGGCATGGCGCAGCGAATCAGCGCCCAGTTCAGGCCATCAAAGAACGGGTGCCGTTTGATCTCAGCAGCTCCGGTCTCTGTTCCCAGTCGGTTCTCCGGTTCTTTCACCAACAGCCCTTTGATAAGGTCCCTAGCCTGAGAACTAACCATCGGGCTGTCGGGAAACCTTAAACCATGCATCACCACATTGGCTAAGGTTTCTTCATTTCCACAACCTTTGAATGGTGTCTTGCCGTATAGAAGCTCGTATAGAAATATGCCAAAAGTCCACCAATCGACAGCACTCCCGTGGCCCTCTCCTTTGATGATCTCCGGGGCCAAGTATTCGTGAGTGCCCACGAATGAATTGGACCTAGCCTCTGTCGGCTCAGCCACAAGCTGTGGCAATGATCTTGACTGGGCTGCTTGTTCAGCCTTCAGTTTCCTATCCCTTGCAGTTGATGGTAAAATTCTGGGGCTAAAGCATGAGACTTTACATGACGGTGCAGCACAAAAAGGATCGATGCAGTTTGATCCGGCACAAGGACCTGAAATTCTTGGTGGCTCTGTTGCAAAGGAAGTCGATTGCAGAAGAGTAGGGTTAACCGAGCACCTCAGTGACAGATCAAAATCCGTAAGCATGATATGCCCGTCTTGTCGTACCAAAATATTTTCAGGTTTTAAATCACGATAGACGATCCCAAGCATATGCAAGTACTCCAGAGCAAGAAGAACCTCAGCAACATAAAACCTGAAAGAAAAAGCTCTCGTCAAGGGACCACACAATCGCATGCTAACATTACAAACATATATTTGGCAAGATGAAACTAGGACACTGACACAAGAGGGGAACATATAATACCAATAAACACACCGGTCTACAGCTCTTAAACTCGTTGTAAAGTATACAATCTATCAGATTTGCATGCTTATGACAAGAATAAAGATGATGGGATAGGGATTATCACCTTGCTGCATTTTCGGGAAAGTATCTGCCTGGCTGCTTCTGTCTAAGCACATGCAGATCTCCACCAGGACAAAACTCCATGACCAAACATGACAGATTATCCGAGGTGAATTGAGCATACAATGTTGGAAGAAAAGGATGATCCAGCATTCTGAGAATCTCTCTTTCAGTCTGCGCCCGCGGCATCTTCTTTCGTCTTGCCAAAAATTCATTGTCCATTACTTTTATTGCAAATAGGCAGTCAGTTCCAACCATCTCTGCAAGATAGACTGTGCCAATGTCACCGGAGCCAAGCTTCTTCAATAAATTAAAATGGTTCAACCCCAGGAATCCATGCTGCTTTTTAACAAGATTGATGGCTTCCCACCTTGAGTCCTTGGACATGTGTGGTCTGTTGCCACAACTAGACCCGCTTACATTGCTTTCATCGCTCATGCTAGTACTACTACTGTAGTCACCCATGCTACTCTTTGAACTCTGTGAAAACTCCCCTTTATCTTTAAGCTTTGGTATAACGTTGCCTTTCACAACAGGAATGACAACATTTCCACTGCACGCTGGCATGTTGCTTGGCTTAATCTCATTATTCCTACGATAGGACGTAGAAGCAGGATGAATAGGCAACACCAACTCTTTGCTGGATTCCTTAGGTACATCTTTCAGGGAGCACTGACATTTCTGGCAGACCAAATGGCTGGATTTGTCACCTGGAGTGCCATTTTCATCAGAAGCTGTAACGCTCGCTACTCTTACAGAGTTCTGTTTTACTTTCTTCATGACAATATTCCTATTCTTGATGGCTGGTTTCACTGCACGAGGGGTGCTTCTGGTTGTCTTACCCTCCTTGCTGCCTTTGGAAGAACTAGAAGTAACAGTTTGCAGCTTGCCTTTCCGTCTCAGCTTCGGAGTTGCTTTGCTTGCTACTCTGATGGAGGTTCCGGTTTTTTTACTTGAACCACTAGCCACCTTGTTTAAGCTGGTAGTGTCAGCATCAAGCTTTGGCGTACCATCAGCAAGAACGTCTGAAAGAACGGAGGTGTTTGAAATATGATCTTCTTCTACCTTAGAGGGAACTGTTTCCAAAATCTGCTCTTCAACATTTAAAGACAAGGATGCAGACTGATTCTGTATGTCAGATGATCCACTACTCTTTGCTACTGGTAAAGCAACCAAACGAAGAGAATGGCCAGCTGAATTAAGTTTAGACTCTTTGTTTACTTCCTTAACATGCACTCTTTCTACAAAACGAGTTTCAACTTTTCTAGGGGCAGGAGGGATAGCATTGTGTAGTGGAGAGCTACCAAGACTCATTGTAGGTTTAACACCAAAACGAGGCGAGGAATGGGAGCTGTTGTTTGCAGATTGCGCCTTCTGCTCTACAAAGGACCTACTGGAAGTGCTTGCTTCAGGCACCAGAGAAATTTCAACTCTGCCTTCTCTAGCATCAATAAATGGAAGACCAGAAGCACCTGATTCAACATCAACAGACCTGTGAAAACTTTGCTGTCTCCCGGTTTCTGAATATCTGGGAGATCCTGGGGGCTTCCCTAATCTTTTCATGGCAGCCATTTCTGCTGCTTGAGATATGCAAAGTCCCCTTAACGCCTGTTTTAAAGATACTGGCTCAGAGAACCCAATCCCCGGTGTGTAAGGAGCTCCTACCCGCATTGGTTTCTTTGAGGCATTTCTCCTGGAAAACTCAGCTTCGCGTTCAGAAAGATCCAGGCTCTTTGACATTCTGATATCTATGCCCTCAAAAAGCCTATTGATATCATTTTCTAAACACTTATTTAATCCTTTTTTAACTGGAGGTAGCCGTTCTCTATCATGTCGTCTTGCTTGAGGACGCTGTGTTGAGCTCATATCTTCAGTTGCTTCAACAATCTCACAACTACGTGTGAAGGATTCCATGACACTCAATAAAACTCAGACCAGAGTGAAACACGTCAAACTAATTTCACACCAAAGCAGGAAAGAATCCAAGTTGAACTCCACAGCACTACAGGAACTGCAGTATGCTGCACCAATGTCCTGAAAACAGAACAAGAATTTCAGTCATTTAAGCCATGAACAACATATCGAAGCTAACAGATCACAGGTTACACCCATAATTAAATCATTAAAAAAACACGACTCAGAAAGGCAGGAACCAAGATTATACAGGAAAAGCACAAACTGTAATTCTATTTTGAGCCCAAAAAAAAGGGTTTTGCATTCTCCAAAAATTAAGTGACTGAAATTCTCAAAATACACGCAGACAATCTGAGCTTATTTCTACAGAGTAGAGCCTCGACACCGAGTTAATAAAGCGGCCTACAGTTCAATCCAAATAGAATAGAGGAAAATTAGCAAATACAAACACCAGGCTACCACAGTAAAAATCTACACAAAATCAACTGCATATGCTTGTCAACATCCCCTAACTAATTTTATCTTCATTAGCACATCAAAATAAAGCCAAAATTGATCTCGTCAGATTAATCACCCTTATTTACCTAATTCTAAACAGAAACATTTATCTTATCTCCCTTCACATCCAGCCGACTTAACTTAATTTGACTCAAATATAATATATCAATCTCAAGTCCATCTAGATGCGCAGAACTCACTTTCAAGCAACCCATTACACAGATTGCGACCCGGCACTAAAAAACGCCGCGTTTCACATAAACAACAGTTAGCCATACACTTAACTAAATCTCCAGTACAAATAAATCTAGCAAACTCAAATTGGAACAAAAGTTGAGTTGAGCTAAGAAGCAATGAGAAGTATGAACGCATTCATTCACCTGTAAAAAAAAAGCAACAGTAGATCGAAGAAAGAAAAAGCAAGCAACAAGTACTGGAAAAAAAAAGCGGTAGAAAGATCTGATCCTCTTGCCTTTATTGACTAACGAAGAGCCAAAAGCACCTGAATGTAAATGCAGTAAAGCAGAAATGCAAAATCTCGGAAACCCTAAAGAGGCATTGGGTACAGACTAGAGAGAGAAAGAGAGGGAACGGAGAGGTGCTTCTCCCACTTCCAGTGTTTGTGAGAGAAAATGAGAACGAAGGGAACGCACCAAAGTAAAGGAGTTGATTTGATTTCTCTCCTTATTTTCTCTTCTTTTTTACTCTTTCTGCTGCCTGGGGAGTGGGGTCACCGTTTTGTATTATAGGGACGTGGGCTCCACCGGTAAATGAGGTAGAGAGTGGGGGCCCTGAAAATGTCTTTGGATTCGGATTCTTGTTTTTTTAATTAATTAATTTTTTAGCCTGTGTTTTTTAAAACTTGCCTCAGGGATCACGAGAATCTGCGCTGTTAACAAATTTGCAGTTTGGATTTGGCTCAAAACATGAAAATAGTGCGGTTGGTATAATTGTGAATTCCCAAACGTTAGAACAAATAATAGAGTCAGGTGCAAAAACGATTTTGAATTTCTTGATAAGTGTCAAAATAACTAATAGAGTCGGTCAATCAGGTGCAAAAATGATTTTGAATTTCTTGGCAAGCATTAAAATGATTCTAGTCTCATTGAAAGTGTTCCTTCCTCGGATCTTCTATTGGCATTCTTTATTTTTTGGAATGATTTTTTTTGGCAATTTTCTTTTATCAAAATTTTAGCATTAAAACTATTTTTACACTTTCAGATTGTACAAACTTATTTTTGCACTTTCGTTCAAAGTATACAATCCCTCCGTCCCACCAGAATTGGTCACTTTATTTTTTTAAAGTCAAATTTCATAAACTTTGACCGTAAATATATATTAATCTATATATAATAAAAATATCATGTGGGATCTTGTTAGATTCATTGTAATATCTATTTTTCTAAATATCAATTTGTTTTACAAAATTGGTATACGTAGTTAGAAATATTATCAATTAAATATAATCATTGAAAATCGTAAAAAAAATAAACATGTTAATTCTAATGAAACGAAAGAAGTAGTTAAAAACACACTCTTTTTCTGAAAGTTACAACTACTCCATAGCTATTAGCTAATAAATTGTTTAATAAAGTACTCCCTCTGTTCTCCTAAGTATGGCAGCCAAACTTATGGCTCTTAGAATTTAGCTATACTACAGATTTGACATAAAGGCTGATTTTGTGATCAGATGCTGTAGATCTGACAGTGGGTATTCAGCCCCCAAATGTCACTAATTTCCCCCCCAAAATTACAAATCAGTCTTGGTTAAATCAAGAAAGGGGGGAAATTTCCAAATTACAATTTGATTTCCCCTGAAACTATAAAAGGCATCCTGTTGTCTATAGAAATTACAGTACAAATACCAAAGCAGGAAAGGCCTGAAGCTTGTTCTTGTTCCTACTTCTTTTTCGCTACCGCAAGGCCTTACCTGCTGGAAAACATTTGAAGCAACCTTTCCCTACATATTGTGCTTGTCCCTAACTCTGCCATGGAGGAACCAGGTGCGTCACGACATCGGCTTATGGACCTCGAACGGGAACAAATTGGAGAGTTCATCCTTCTTCTCCAGCAGCATGGAAAATTTTTACGGGGCTGTCGGCTGGAAGCAACTCAAAGGTGGAACACGTCCGTCCGAACCATCAGCCGCATCCATTCCCTGCAGGTAAAACAAGATGAACAAGGGTTATCTCGC
>JAULKM010000003.1:9566499-9577893 GCA_032355605.1 Rubia tinctorum | reverse complement strand
ATGGTCAAGTCATCATCTACTATGGCCACCTAAGGATTGATAAAGGAAATCGGTTGATATTCTCCTATTTATTTATTTGTGGCACACTTTCCACTTTAAATTTTTTTTAAAATTTTTTTGGCACCTTCCAAATATGGTAGAGTGTAGGTTATTCTTGTCCATACATCTTACTTTTTCTACCTTTCACTCAATTTCCTCCATATAATTAGCATTTTCTAAACTGTTGTGCAATAAAGTGATTTGCAAATATTATAGCAAATATGCAACTGCTAAGATGGAATCCCCCATAAATGAAGAGGAAAACGAGACCGATACATAAAAGATCTTGCTACTTGCAGGAGATGTCTATGTTTTCTCTTCACTATCCCATTTTGTTGCGGAGCATAAGGACAATTTTTTTGCTGAAATATCCCATTCTCTTCACTATCCCACTCTTTTACTCAACTGAGTTTGGATCATGATCAAGAAGTCTTTGATAACTCTATGAACTAGAGTTTTGGTTTTAAGCAAGAATGTACAAGTGACTCTACAGTAATCATCTACAATGGCCAGGAGTAACTTGTAGTGTAGGTTTTGAATTTCTGTGTATGAAACAATTTTAATAGAAAATAAGGCAGAATGACCAGGTAGGTGTGCTAATCTAGAATTTCCTAGGAGTTTCTTTATTGCATCAGGGTGAAAGGAACTGCAATTCTGTACATAGAATCCATTGCTCTCAGTAGCAACACCTATCACAAACTTAATCTTGAGGCCATGTATCGTACAAACCCCAGGGTAGAATGGCATTGGTGAGACAATTTACTGAGGGAAGATTGGCTTCACAGATCCAATGGAATCAACAAAGACAGTAGTGATCAGGGAAAGTAATTGGTGTTTTATGCGTGATTGAGAAGCAGAAAGATTGCTGCACATGTGTGATGATGCACCACTGTCAAGAATCCATTCATCACTCTTAAAACAAACTGCAGCATTAATGGAACGAGTGAGAAAGCTAGATGAGAAATCACCAAAGTGAAGAAAGAATCTCTCTCTAATCTCCTCCCAAAGCTTCTTAGCATCGGTTTGGAAGACAAAGCTCCTTTCAACATCCTTGCTAATCGAGTCAAGTACCCAGGAAACCAAAGTAGATCCAGTGCTTGTAGATTGGTGAATCAGAATCAGATATGGGAAAATCAACTGTGATGAATCTCATTTTGTCTCTTGCTTGTCACTGCCCGATTCCATGCCACGTAGTTCCTTTCATTCAGCAAATCTGAAACCACCACCAAACTTGCATGATTAGTGCTCGGCAAGAAGAGAGGATCACGAGGCATGATCTTCACATTACCTTCATCATATGCAAACTGAAATTTGGGGATCAAAATTTCTGATCAGCTTATTTGAAATCATCTTTAACACCAGTATATATACATAATCTTGTTAGGCACACTAATTGTCAGTTATTCACAACTAACTACTACATCAACTGCCTAACAAACCAAGCTGAGTTGTACAAGCTTGATGGAGAGGGCAACTTAGAAAGCTTGCTCTGTAAGGATCTTCTAGTGTAACTGCTGAGGATATTGCTGCTTTTGATAATTGTGGCTAATCTGGTACTGGAATTACTTTCTTGAGCAGCAAGTCAAGGAGGAAATAGAGAGAGCAGCAACAGACTGAGTTGAAGCAAACTGATACTTCCTCACAAACAAAATATTATCTCAACCCTTGAGAAAAATGCCGACACATTAAAATTATTAGATAACATGAATAGAAATATGACACTTAATCCACAATCAAAAAACATATGAAGGTTACTCTCCAATTGCTTTTGTTAGAAGGTTGTGGTGTGGTGTTCATCCACCTGCCGTAGGTTTCCCATGAATTTCCGGCAAGTTATACAATGTAAGTCTGAAAACATCAACAGAACCAAATGAATGTAGTACCATGGAAACTACCATTATATAATTCATTGGGACAAACCAGTTCAAGATGAATATATTATACTACTTTCTTTGCCATCGTCTTCCCCACTGAAGGGTGCAACTAGGCTGAATCAACATAGGAATAAGATTTGGTAAGTTTATGAACTTCATTTTTAAACTAGTTAATACCAATTGAATTAGTATTTCAATGAACTTTCTTTAAAGTTATATGAGCTTGAGTGATGGAGTGCGTAGAAGAGGTCTAGCGGGAGACAAATGGCGAGATGACAATCACATCATTCATCGGTAGATGTGATTTTCCAGACTTTCAGTTTTTTTCTTCTGAACATTAGAAAAATTAACAGTTTACATAAACAACGGGTGAAAATATACACTCAAAATGTGTCCATTTCCTGACACCGTAAAACTCCAGCAGCACCACCATAGCACAGCCAATTTTCACTCCCAGCATTTACATTCCATCTCACTCTATGCAGGGCTACAATCTTTGGTGGTAAACTTTCTACTTTCTTATCTGTCCCATTCTTCACAACTTTACCTATGGGATAGGAAGTCTGTTCATCTCCACCCATGCCGTTGTCTTGCTTCTCATCTCCACATAGTAATAGTAAAGGCTCTTGATGGTCTTTCACCGCCTTCTTACTGTTGGTTTTTCTTTTGCTTGTTGATGCCTTCGACTTGTCGTTTTTTCTCATTTCCACCTCAGAACCACTGTCATAGCATACAGCTGCACAAGCATCTACTGTTAAAAATGTGTTCAACAGCAATGCGCTACCGTTTATTCATAACAGTCCAAAAGATTGTCATATAATATTACCTAGAGGTTGTACATCAGATCTTCGGACGTTTTCCAGTTTTTCCTTTGATCTCTTCTCCTGATTAGAGCATGACATGAATCCACGCTTGCTTCTTGGGGTTTGACCCCACTCACTATCGGTCTTTTTCATAGGGAATGGGACATTAGGCAAAGGAGTCAACATTGTAAGTGTCGATTCTTCCTCCGTTAACATTCCACAAAGAAAATGTGGTGCTCGATTTCTCTGTGGATCCTTGTCCACTGCCTTGGTAGTCAGCTGGCCATGGGAGCAAAAACCATCTACTTCAATAGCAGAATCGTACTAGAACTGTTCATCCATTGAACCTCCCAAACAATGTATAGCAGAAAGACAGGCAGTATGTAGTTTTGACAGTTAACGAGAATTATCCAGATCACCTAGACAGGCTCATATCAGCCTCGAGTAATTATATATATTAAAATTTGAGGCATGCTCTTCTTAAACAGAAGATCACAAATCTCTCCCGAGATCCATACTCTTCTTATGAATTAGATCGTGTATCTCTAGCGGATTAATCATTTCTTCTCATGGAGTCGTCTGTCTTAAGCAACAGCAACCCTAACATGCGCCCTAATTCATGCTCAACAGGCATTGCAACTATAAACTACATCATACACCAAGTTTGTGTGAGGTGCGACTATAGTGTGTATAATAACATGATGGCAGATTAATATGCAGGGCATTTAATACTATTTTAGAGAACCCCAGAAAACATGGCATCACAATGGAAAGAGACATTCGGATTGAAACTAAAGACTACATACCTGAAAATAGAGAGCAGTGCCATCAGCTCCACAATATGCAACCATACCTAAAAGTTCCAGGGCCATTGCATCAGGAATCAACATGAGCAATAATTATAAGAGGATTTAAGTTTAGTAGAAGAAGCATTTCCAGTAATTATATAGTTTCAGCACAATTGAAGAAGCTGTGTTTCTTTAACTTACTATGCTTGCCCATCTTACTGTAACCTTTGACAGACCTAAGTGACTCCACCAAACCTTAATGGACTCTTATCTTCTAACATAGTGAGTACTCATTTTGCTATCGAAGTAGTGTGATAGTAGAAGACTAGAAAGTGCAAACCTGTTACCCGGGATACATGAACACACCATATTGAGGATTGTGAGCAGTAATAACTGTGATACCCTTTTTGCTGTGTGCCAACAAAAGGTTCCCCAGTGACGGGGACATCACTTGCACCCTTTGAAAGGCTGAGAATCCTCAAAGTACCATCATCAAAGGCTACAATAACACACCTACAAGAATATTACAAAATTTATGAGAAAGAAAATAAATTATAAAATTAAGGATAAGTATATACCCCTCCATAAACATTCGAACCTTGGATCCGGTAGCCAATCCAAACTATATATCATTTGTTGGAAGGGATTTAATACCCACAAGGGACTGAATGGATCACTGCAAGCAACAAAGAATTGCCAAAACATGCATTCAGTCATAAGCACTTGTAACCCAAGATTTTCCTACTGTTGGCTAATAAATTGTTTAGTAACAAATCCAACCCTGTAAATAAACTTGAAATAATAACAACAATAATAATAACAAACAAACAAACAAAAACCCAAACACTGAAATTATTAGCCATATACTATTGTATATATACATCCCCTGGCAGGTCATTGTACAACGGAATTATGGATCAGGAGCATCTGGTTAGTGAAACTAGATTTAGCAATATATAGGCAATAATCTATGAGGCCAGAAATCCAAATAACTCTTAGCAGAAACTTAAGTGGGTGGACCAACAAACAAGACAGAAGATGGCTGCTTTTTCCAAAAAAACAAAGCGAAAAAATAGTTGCGCATGCAAACAGAGAGAGAAATTTTCCATACCGCAAGTCCCAAAACTTCAAGCCTTTAAGACCACCAGTGACGACAACGTTTGAACCTTCAGAAGAACTGCAAAAATAGACTTGAAATATTACAAAAGATGTACTAAAACATTCATCATTAAAAAAGCTTGCAAATCCATAGACATGTAAAAAAATTAAACAAAAACACTCATAACAACCTAACAGTTAATGTATGCATGTAGCACTTAGTAGCATACAAGAAGTTCAGTGAAGTAACAGAACTTTATCCAAGTATAGAAGCAGTGTCGCGTGACATTTTTTTACCTCATATTTGTGTATCAACTTTCAAAACCCTTAGCATATTTTGTTTTGCAAAGAGTGTCACATGTTGTTTTCAACTTTGTTAAAATAACAAACTCACACGTGTGAATTGCACAAAATTTCTCTCTCTGTGATTCATGTGTAAGTGGCCAAAGGTGGACGACAACAACAACAATTGATCCTGAACGTCTCTATGTAGCATTCACTACATGCATCACATTTCACCACTGATGAAGATACATCAGACAAAATAATGAAATAAGAATAGCAGGAGTGCATGAAAAACTGGCAATTAAGTGACAATTTAATAAATCAACCAAATTAATCAAGAAGTGCCTACAGAGACAATGAAGTTCATGAAACAGTGACCTGCAAAAAATGATTGAAAAGAATTAAAGACATCATCACTAACCTTTCAACAGGTGCCCAAGAAAGTGTCCTGATAGGAACTGTGTCAGCACTGAAACAAAGCAAAGGCCTGGTTTCTAAAAATGTGGCGTGAAATATATATGGTTAGCAATTGGTGCCTCCAGTCTAGGCATTCACAAAGTATAGACGTACTAAAATAGCAAGGGATAAAGATACATAGGGCTAATACCTTCTAATGAATTAGTTGTACAGAACTTCCACAAAGCAACCTACAGCCAAATTATAGATCCACTTCAAACAATAAATGCCAGACAATGAAATCACCTAAAATAGTTACAGCAAACAAAAATTCACACATAGTAATCTTCTATAGCTGCTATTTTATTTGTCACTCCTAAGCCACATCAATCAATGACACTTCCAAGCTGGAGGGATCATGATGAGTGGATTTGGTTTAATTTGGCTTGTCAAGGGATTGAAAATATTTAACAAAAAAATCATATACCACTCCATCATGACATCCTGCCAGAATCTTGTCGTGTGGAGATGATGACGACCACTCCAAGGACAGGGGAATGCTGAACATGAACAACAAAGAAAATCAGCATACTACATGAATCTATATATTACAAAGGTGGTATCAACAGTTTCCGTGGCATGCATGAAACTAGTAGGTCTAATAGACAAGATTCCCTGCTTAAGGAAATTCATATAGCACAATATTATCAAAATCAAAATGCATTACATGTTTCCCAAATTGATGTCCTAAAAATGGTTGACAGGTTGGGGTCATAATCACTTGTTAGAACTAGGCCAATCGAGAGTAACTGGGGATCTAACCCAACACAAAGAAAATACTACAGATGACAATTGTTCTTGTAGGTACATTGATGAAATGCCATATCAAGGCTTTGGTTCTTCTTGCTGGATAAGAATAAAGCTATTTGTCATATATTATTATTACTATCAACCAAAGAATAGTCATCTTATTTACCGAAAATTGCGCACATATTCTAATCCAGCTCTCAAAACATTCCGGGGCATTATTTAATCTACATGGCTAAATTGTTTATTGAGGCCTTTAATCAAGTACATGTCAGGGATTCTAAATCAAAATTGTTTATTGAGGCCTTCACTATATCATCTCCTATTCCAAGTCAATCATCATGGACTCTTCATTGTACCATATATTGATATCACACAATGTCAGCATTAAAGTAGAAGTAGATGTGAAAAAGAAAATAGTAACTTGATTTTACATAGTAGCAATAAACTTTCAAATGGTAAATTACCTTTGCCTATCACCACACTTAACGGTTGAACATCTGAATACTGGTTGTAACTTAATGAAGCGAGGATCAGTAGGGTCCTCTTGAGGATCGGAGTAAATCAAGTTAACAGTACGAGGGAAAGGAACCTCCCAGCTGTATTAGACCATTAGGCACAAAAGGTGGTCAGAATACAACCCATAAACTATATAAAACCGATTGTTGGACGATGATACTAACAAGTGCACTATATTTAATAGGACCCGTGGTATAGTTACACTGTACCAAACATATGTAAAATTCAAAAATCGAATTAGGCTGTCAATTGTTTCTCAGGAGCAATAACAGAATTATCAAAGCAAGCAATCATACAGTTCTCCATCTTCAAAACTGAGGAGCAGTTCTCACACCATAAAATAGTTTTAACACATACATGTTTGCTTTTAAATGTTAGTTTTAACCTTTAACCATAACCAAGAAAAGAAAGGTAAAGACAAGAGTCTAGGTTCTCTTCATATGCGTGTTGGAAACTATGGAAGCATAAGTAGCAGACAGACCTAAGGTTAAATCTTAAGATAAGTTAGACAGGCCTGAGTGCTCACAACCCCTAAGTTTCAATAAATCGTCATAACAAATGAAACTATTCGATTTCCACCATCATAGACTGAAGAGTAATTCCAATAGAAATGCACAGTAGATCGCTTACACTTCCAGGGCACCATTTCCAAGCAAGACAGCAAGATTACCCATCCTTTGTTTGTCACAAGCACCGGATGGACGCCATTTCAGATCCCAGGCAACTTTTCCATTGTGAGCCAAACAAAACATCAATCTAGGCAAAGCCAAATCATTGGGAATGGAGCACTTAACTGGGATAGAGTCACATCTTATGGTATCAGGGAAATTTCCCGGTGTTGGAATATCCTGGGAAGGAAATACAGCATTCTCATCCACACTAGGCGTGTGGATTGCATTTCTGGCATCCTGAATTCCCATACTTCCCTTGACTTCCAATTTTCTACATACTTTAAGAGGTGGCATGTTGAATGATATCCTGTTAGGTACTTCGTTAACTGTTTCATAATCCTCGGACAGCTGGACAATTTTATTGCTAGAATCCACATCACTGAGGAATGTAGAAGACATCACCAGGGGTGGCTCAGCAGTTTCTACAACATGATTGTTGCAAGGAGCTGCTTTCCTTCGCCTTGCTTGTGGTTTCAGCTGCTCGGATGAGTTGCTAATGACATCTACAGAGTTTTTTCTTGGTCTACCTCGAGGTCGCTGCTCAGCTGAGTTGTTATTGACACAAACAGGGTGTTTTCTCGGTCTACCCCGTGATCGTTGCTCAGCTGAGTTTCTAATGGCATCTACAGAGTTTTTTATTGGTCTACCTCCAGGTCGCTGCTCAGCTGAGTTGTCATCGACATCAGCAGGGAGTTTTCTCGGTCTACCTAGTGGTCGCTGCTCAGCTGAGTTGCTATTGACATCAGCAGGGTGTTTTCTAGGTCTACCATGGGGTCGCTTCAGTTCAGATGATTTCGCTGTATATGCTTCCCTTTGTTTTTGTTTTTGTTTTTTAGGATCCGAAGCTGCCAAGCTTTTTTTTCTGTTTGAACTTAGTACACACCAAATCTGTACCATACCTCGCCCCGCAACCGGTGCACCAACTTTGTGGTAAGAGGATTCAGGAGGATGAGCAGCAACTGCAATAAACTGTCAAAGAGTCCAAATAAAAAAATTAATTGATAAACATTAACTACTCTCAATTACAAAAATTATCAAAACTGTACAATACAAAATTCAGAAAAAAATTCCAAATCAATGTTCACTTTGAACTTTGATCACAATTGCATAAAAGTTTATTTCAAGGTGAGGTACAATTGCAATCGAAATACTAAACTAAAACCAAGATTTATAACTGAAAAGCCTCTGTGATCATTTGGCACTTAGAAATTCTTGTTTGAAGTCCAGAAAAAGTTGCCTACAAGCAATAAATCTCTGAAAGTAACTTCCAGCGCTACTTTCTAAGTCCCAACTAAAATATTTTTAATTATGTGGCTGAAGGAACCAAGTCAACAAATGACTTAACTTAGATCTCTTAAGAACACATCTTGTAGATTACAGAGGACCCATATGAACTAAAGCCGAACATTATAAACAAAGGAAGGTGCTGAAAGTAAGCGGGGAAAAGTACACCAGGCAGAAGGGTGTGTTTGGCATGGCTTATATGTGGTTTGCTTAGTACACCAGGCAAAGGAGAGCATTAGAAACAAGTACCTCACTCCTAAACTCATAGTTGGAATGAGAATGGACTCTCGGACACCAATCCAGAGCTGAAACCAGGCCTCCAACATGCATCACATAATCTTTCCTGCAAAATCCATATTAGTAATATGCACAAGATATTAACACGGAAACAAATTCAATAAGATTCTAACTTCTTCTTTCTTCTTTTTTTTTTCTTCCTGCCATTTCTAGCATCACTGTCACTCATCAAAGGGACACCAGAAGACATCAGAGCTTCCAAAGAACATTAACACGTATAATTATTCACTACTATCCTATTGTTACTTTTATGGTCACTGAAGTGGTATTCTGCGCAATCAGTTCCCACAACAATGATAGTAGAACGCCTACCTAACTAAGCCCTTGAGAATCCACTCAAATAAGAAGGGAGAAAGTAAAGAAACAAAACCAAATAATCTAATTAATATTGTATGAATGTCAGCAGAACAATGAGATAATGCTAGGGTAAAAGGTTAAACCGAACCACGGAGTACACATACCTCAATTCTGAAGTTACTTCTGCTTTGTCAACACTTTTCTGCATGAAACAGCCCCGTTAGATCAAGTGACACGACAGTTTCAAATAACATTAAACCATGAGGAATAAACATTTAAATGCATCTTACCTTCGGCACAGCAGCCGATGAAAACTGCGGTACCGTGACAGCGCCAACGAAATCCTTCCCCACCTTACTCTCGTTTTGACTTAAAAACCGTAACGTCCGTGCCGGATATTTGAATTGCCTCCATTCCCTGCAATAATAAACATTAACACATTTTTTATTCAAGGAGAATAAACTGTAAACAGACACCATATAGAAACAAAAGAGAGAAGAAGGTAAACCTATAAATTAATCAAACCAACCTCAAAAACATAATGGAAGAAGATAGAGTTTGAACTTCACGGGGATCAAAATCTCCGGTCTCACCGCAAAGCGCGGAGATAGTATCAACGGCTTTGAGGTGATTCTCGACGGAGTAGTCGAACTCGGAGACGGTTATTCCCTGAGGAAGCTCGTGATTCTCAAAGGAAGGTTCGAACTCGGAAACGGTGATTTCTTGGGAGAACTCACCCTCATTGTGATTTTCCTCATGGGAGGCAGTGAAACCCTCGGCGGCGGTCTCCTCCGGCGCTTGTTTCTTCCGTTTTAAATTTAGCTTCTTCCTCTGATTATACACCGCAGCTAGCGGAGCTTCCATGTCTATATCGATCGGAGATTCTTCCTCCGCCATTGTTCGCAAACCGGCGAATTCACCCGTTACGCTCTCTCACCACTCCAAGGACTATGAACTGTTAGAGCACGCAGGTAGATTTGGGTCTCCCGCCTTTAGCTAATGGGCCAGATTTGACCAATGGCCCAACAAACGAAAAGATTTTTGTAAGACACTAATTTACTAGAATATTTGCAAGAATTGACTTTCTCATATTGATCGGAACAATTTTTTACCATTAATATATTTAATTGTGCATGTTTAAAAATAATTAAAAAATAATATTATTAAATATATTTTAACACGATTCTAATGATATTGTACATGATAATATATTATTTTATATATTACTTGAAATTTACTTTTCTAATTAAGAAAGTTTGACTAATTGAATAGTGATCATGCAAATAAAGTTGGGACCGAGGGAATATATTAAGCATAATCTCTTCCTACTGCCAGTTTTAAGACCATAGATAGCTTTACGCGTACTTCTTTGTACTTGATAGGATTGTATTTTGTAAAAAAAATTAAAAAATACAATCCAATCAAATATTCCAAATAATACAATTCATTTTTTTAAACAAGGCCCTACCCTTATATTAACTTGGAAGCATTAGCATTAGCATTAGCATTAGCATTAGCATTAGCATTAGCATTAGCATTAGCATTAGCATCTTACTACAACAGCTAGATCATGAACAAACTGTACGCTACTTCTAGCAACTTTAACTACTATTATATAAAGTCAAAACATTAGCATTTGATTCCAAATAGGGGGGAAATCCCAACGTTGCCTACCCTTTAAGCATTCCAACTAGTGGTGTCAATTCGGGTGATCGTGTTAGTTTTGGGTCGGGTTGGAAATAGTACGGATTAAAACAGGTCGGGTTAAAACATGTCATATATATTTTTCGGGTCGGATCAGGTTGTGTTGGGTTCCTATTGTGTTGGGGGTAAAACGTGCCAGAAATATTTCTCGGGTCGTGTCGCGTTCGATTACACTCGTGTCGGGTTACTATCGTGTAATTTTTTTACTCGGGCTAGGTCGGATTGGGTCAGATTACTATCGGATTTATTCGGGTCGGGTTATATTCAGGTCGAGTTGGATCAGGTCGGGTTATATTCAGGTCAGGTTATTTTCGGGTCTGGTTATTGTCTTGTGGTATTTTGTACTGGAGTTTTGTTCGAGTTAGGCCATGTCAGCTTTTTTTATAGTTACATTGTTAATGAGTTTTACACACTAAACTGCATCCCTACATAACGAAATCAACTATATTCATATATTTATAATCAACTTGGTTTAAGTTACTAAATAGATCTTATCATTGTGACTAGTTTCCAATATAAATGTATAATTTGT
>JAULKM010000003.1:9553381-9566399 GCA_032355605.1 Rubia tinctorum | reverse complement strand
TTTGTATATAAAATACAAAGTATCATTTGGATAAATATATAGTTATTTTTAATGACAATAAGAATTCTTGATAAAAATAAAAGAATATTTGTAGTTACAAGCATGGTAGCTTACCATTGTGGAAGTATGTAATTTGCCACGTCATTCGCTTGAAAAGTGACATGGCAAGCCAAACTACACAATCATGTAACTTGGAGATGCTCTTAGGATTCAGCTTAATTGTGTCAGGTGTTAACTATATACAACTAAACAAAGAAAAGTAAGGGTGAATTTAGTTGTAACACTTGAAAAAAATTTCAGCGAACTCTTACCTACACATTTAAAACCTCTATATTAAAAGGATGATACTACCATTGCAAATTATCCAAAATTTTAAAATATATTTAGGTATTGTTTGATCTTTTCATTTAATATGAATTGAACTAAATTAAAATATACTCCTATAATATTATATTTAAATTATGCTAAATTTTATCTAATTAAAATAAATATAATTGCAATTGCAATTAATTTAAAAATAGCATGCCTACAATGAAGTAGCTAGTTGTTGAGGAGGTTAACTGATTTAGGGTGTGTTTGAAAGGGGTTATAAGTGTTTTGCTTATAAACTAAGTACATGTTTAGTGTTTGATAAACTGCTAGAAAGTGTTTATTTTAAGAAGCATGGGTTGTTTTTTGAGGAAAAGTAAAAGTTGGTCTACCATTCTTTTTAAAATAAGTCAGTTTTGCTTATGAGCACACTGTCAAAAAAAACCCTTACAATGTCCATAACAAGAAATTAAGGCCTTGTCCAGTTCGACTAAAACATAGCTGAGTTGAGTTGAGCTGAATTTATTGGAGTTGAGAAGAACTGAAAAGAGTTGAGAAGAGCTGAGTTGAGTTGATTGGATCTGAGATGAATTGAGATGAGTTGAGAAGAGAAGAGTTGAGAAGAGCTGAGAAAAGTTGAGAAGAGTTGAGATGAGCTGAGAAGAGTTCAGAAGAGTTGAGCTGAGATGAGCTGATTGGAGTTGAGTTGAACTGATTGTAGCTAAACGAAACTAAATTAAATTTCTATTTTTAGAAAGGAAAGAAAACGAACTAAACTAAATTAAAATGAAATGAACTGAACCAAATTGAAGTTAACTGAATCAAATTGAACTGAAATGAATCAAATTGAACTGAAATGAATCAAATTGACTGAATGAAACTGATCTGAATTGAGACAACTGAACCGGACCAAATCAAACTAAACTAAACTGAATCAAATTGAACTAAATTGATCAAAATTAACCGAACTGCATCAAAATGAACCCAATTTAATGAAGCTGGAGTGAAATGAATCACACTATACTGAACTAAAGCAAACTGAAGTGGACTTAGACTAACAGAGCAAAACTGAATTAAAATGAACTGAACTGAATGAAATTGAACAGAATTGATTTAACCAAAATTGAACTGAATAAAAATTTAATATATGATGTAATTATAGAATTTGAACCCCAACGATTGAAGTTATCGAGTTTGAAGTGAAATGAAATATATTTTTTTATAATTGAAAACATTTCACAAATATAATAAATATAATTATTAATAATATGACATTTATGTGAAATATTTTATAATTATAATGAAATGTTAGTAACTAATAAGGAACGATGTGACTACAAGTTTAGGATTGAAGAACAAAAATTTTAAAACCAAACAATTCCAAATACATCATAACACTCATACCACAAGCGTGTAATAATTCAACATGTTGGTACAATAAACACCCTCGGTGTTGGTAGTATGAAGGTAAATGAATACAATATTGGTAATGTATACTTCCATAATTTGAGTTATCCTACTGCAAATATTGATGTTCATTTGAGTTAGGTATTTCATGTTATCTATATGTATTGAACTGATTTATACTGCATATTGAGTAATAGGTATGAAGTTTAGTCATTTTGAGAAATTTACAATTAATGACCCGAAGTGAAAGTTGGTATGTATACATCCATAAAAAATGATTAATAATTTAGATAGAATTTATCTAAAAATGACAATTATCTATTTTTTCCATTATTTACCTTGTAGTTTTTACCGTATTCAATCACAGTATAATTCATAATTAAAAATTTAACACCCAAGTGAAAATTAAATGATTTCAAAATTAAAATTTCAAAATTTCATGGTATTTAAAATTTTGTTAACAATTAATAATATAATATGTTAAATTAAACATAAATAGTGTGTATACTTTTCATAGTCACAATAATTATAATAATTCATACATTCAAATATGAACAACATTTACGATAAGTTTCATATTCAATATAGATGAAAGAACTTTCTAAATTAAAAAGATTTGAATATAGTTTAAAGTAAACAATATAAAATTATTAGAGTTGAATTGAGTTGATTGGAGCTGAAAAGAGTTGAGAAGACCTGAGTTGAGTTGATTGGAGATGAGATGAATTGAGATGAGTTGAGAAAACTTTTTTTTATATACATTGATCAAGACTTGAGAAGACTTGAGAATACTTGAGAAGAACTAAAAGAAGTTGAGTTAAAAAAAGTTGAGATGAGATTATTGGATCTGAAATAAATTGAACTGGATAGGGACTAAGTATGATGCCCTATCCCAACAAATAAACACGTTTTTACAATTAAAATGAACACGTATGCCAAGTTCTTGCTTGGAAGGGGGATAATGCATGGATATTGGATGCTCCATGTGGTATGTTTTTAATAGTGGAAAAGAATGGGGGACGCATTCGGAGAATGCTTCCTCATGTGTGTTTTTTTATTTTTATTTTTCTAGTTTTATTAATCAAGAAAAAAATTTAAAAAGAGAAAGAAAAATGAGAGGTCTAAGTTAATATTTTTTAAATTTCTTAAATGATCCAAAATTATTTTTGGAATAAAAAATGAAGAGGACGCTCTTGAAATGCGTCCTTTAATTTTAAATAAATTTTAAATAAATTTTTTAGTTTCTAAATTTTTTAAAAAAAGATGAGGACGCGTCCTCTTATTTTAAATTTTTTATTTTCTGAAAATTGTTTTTAAATAAAAAAAATGATGAGGACGCATTCTTGAAATGCGTCCTCTTATTTTAAAATTTTATTTTAGTTTTAAAAAATAAAAAATAAAAAATGGCGAGAACACATTCTTGAAATGCGTTCTCTAATTTTAAATTAAATTTTTTAGTTTTTGAAAAAAAATTAAAAATTAAAAATAAAGATGATGCGGTATTGAAATGCGTCCACTAGTTTTAAATATTTTTTAGTGTCTGAAAATTGTTTAAAAAATAAAAAAACAAAATGCGTCCTCTAATTTTAAATAATTTTTGTTTTTTTATTTTACAAATATTTTTTAAAAAATAAATGAACAAAATTTAGCTATTTTTTGTTTGTGTTTTTCTTATAATTATGGTTTTTTTGTAAGAATTTTTTTAATACATATATGTACACACACATATATCCAATGGATTAATGAATTAATCATTTCTTTAATAACCTAATGTTATTTTATTTCGATTAGCCTAGTACTATTTTTGTTTATAAATTATATATTGCTCCGTAATTTTTATTTTCAATGTAAGAAATAGAATAGTAGTCATGTTCAATGTTTATTTAATTTGAGAACATAAGCATAACCAAATATGAATGAATTCCTATATGGTTTGGTAGAAATGTGTGTATTATTGATACAATGTTAGTTGAACCCACCTCGACTGTACTAATGACGCCCTCCACAAAGTTTTCACCGGTTCCACTTGGCGGCGGGCGTATGGTGCGGGATGTTCACCTTCTTACAGACACATGAGTAGACGCTCATAAGTGTTCATCTTGAATTCCCTCCGTTAAATCCTCCTCCACATCGTCTTCAGTTTCATCATCATTGAAATGATGTTGAACTTGAAGACCGCTAGCTGTATGGAATGGAGCAGTCAGAGATAAATGTGCATGACCACTAGTTGGAGTAAGGTATGCAGCAGAATGAACCAGAGAAATGGTGTAGTGCGAGGGTCCAGCATCATATGGTCTTTCGTAAGCTGGACTAGCATGTGAAGGTCCGCCATGAGAAAAACCAATGTCAGGAGTAGGTCTTGCAGGGCGCCGTTGGCGACCACCTTGTCTGCCAGGTGGACATGCCCGGTAGAGGTGCCATCGGCGACCACCTTGTCTGAACATTTCTCAACAACAACGTGAACGTACCCGGGCCAACATCTCCCGAACGTTCAAAGTGGGTATCAATCATCTCCATCTGAATGTAAAGATTGGCTGGCGACAGGGGCATTCCATCAACAGTATCAAGGAAGGTCTCCGTGGACTCGCCATCCTCAACTTCATAACATCGATAATATATACAAGAACCAATCATCTCAGGACAACGATAAAAGATTCTCACAAGAAACCCCTCACATTGAATGCCAAGTCGTCTCACAATTAATTCAACTAATTGAGAGTGGCTTAACCTCCACTCCATGGTCACGTGTTTCTTAGTTACGGGAGGATCATAGTACACACCCACATTCACATCATATTTAATCACACCACCTCTATGCAAGTACATAAACAAATTCATCGAACGACTGCAATGTAGTAGCATACAACAAATAATTACCTCTGAAAACAAAAAATATCATTCAATATCATAGATTATCAGTCAATAATTCTCCCTAGTTAACATCATAATAAAACAGATTTCTCACATGCTCATCATCAAAATCAGTACAAAATCCTTCACAAGACATCGATTCATGACAGGAAGACATATTTCATATTACATCAACATTTATTCATCTAAAATGTCTACGTTACGACTCCTTCAAAAAAATCACCTCTAAAAAATAAGTAAAGTTCCTACTGTGAACAGAAAAGAATTCCACGATGTGTCACCACAAATTTTCCTACACCTGAAGCAATCAAACAATCAGTAAATGTAAAGATGTTATCCAAATGGTATTAGCAATTACCATGCATTTCACACAAACATTATCATTCAACACTACCAGTTTATAGATCTTCATAACGACTTTTAAAACATCAACATAATTTCAGAATACACAATTCTTATACTAGAATCTTATTAATTGCAAACAAATTCAAATAATATCCAATAAGAACACTATAAGATTTTGAATACATTTTTCTGAAACCAAGAAACTTTTTCCCTACAATATTTCATTCAATATATTAATAAAAAATTTGGATTTATCCCTATAAAAAATCGAATATATCTCATACAATATATACAATGTAATTCACATATTTCTACTCAGATATTTTCATTCTTCATACAATATGTAGTTACAAAAACATTTCATTTATCACTAAAAAAATGAAAATTTCCGGTATATTTCATACCATATATACAATGTATTGATAAATTTCTCTTAAGATATTTTCGTTTTGCATACACTGTAATACCAATAAAAAAATATACCCAAAAAAATCACTTCCAATCTCGGCCCAAAGAACTCCTAAAGTAGCGGCGCTTGCAATTTACGTGCGGTTACTCGGTAGGTGTGTGAAGGTCACACTTAGTTTTGGGGAGGCGCGTGCAGTCCACGCGCATGAATCCAACTGGCGTTTCTTCTTGAACAGAATGCAGCGAAGGAACGACAACCCTACATGCGACCAAAATGAACAATCTCAAGTCGAATTCAGGCAAAAATGACAAAGAAAACGAGGATCTACAAAATTACCATACCTTCTCTTCGTTGATATTCGGAGAACAAAATGGAGAAAAAAATGCCGGAATGGTCACTTAGGTAGGAGGGAGCTGACCGGATCAAGAATAATGGAACCAGGGAAGAAAACAGTGAGGATTCTGGCAAAATTGCGATGAATGAAACAGAGAGAAAATACGGAGAAGAACTAAAGACTCGGGAAAAAGAGAGAATGCGAAGAAGAAAGAGAGAAATTGATTATGTCTTCGTTAAAAACAAGGAAAAGATGAAGACACATTCAGCAAATGCGTCTTCACTTTTTCATTAAAAAAAGAAGATTCTGAAATGAAAAAACGAATGAAAACAAGAAGGCAGACAGAAAAAATAAGGAAACAGCAGAAGACAGAAAAATAAATTTAAAAAGTGAAGACTCATTTAACAAATAAAAAATAAGGAAAGAGCAGAAGACAGAAAAATAAATTTAAAAAGTGAAGACTCATTTAACAAATACGTCTTCTGCATGCAATTTTTTTTATAAAAAATAACATGTTGAGAACGCATTCAAAGTATGCGTCCTCCCATTTGCATCCGACGAGATGTACCGTAGCACTAATCATGGCAAATTTTCCACGTATGCCTGCATAAAACAGAAAAGGACAAGGCTGTAACAACCAACCAGTGGATCTACATGCCGCCACTATGATTGAACTTTTTCAAGGTAAGTAAAATGAGCTCTAGATCTTGCTCACTCTATTTATAGTAATCTTATGAAAGAATATTAAAATTTGACATTATGGGATACAATACACTAGCTACTAGATTATACTACACAACAATCACAAGAACAACACCCCCTAACAAGAGACACCAATTTAGCATACCTGTGCCGGCCTTCAAGCGGGTGCCTTCCTAGTTCTATACATCACGCACACGCCCGCAAAAATTTACATTTTCATCAATTTATAGTGTCAAAATGACATGAACCTGAATGCGTGTAAGGAATGACAAGACCATGAATCAAATCATAGTGTCTTATGTCGCGATGACAGGACCCTGAATGCGAGTAATATGGCCTTTTAACTCCAATGATATGGAGTAGTGCAAATCCAACGTCATAATAATATGCTTATTTATTGCAGCAAATAAACCGGTGATCAATGAAAAATATCACAAATTATGGCAGGAGATCACCTATAGGCTATGCCTAGCTAACAATATCGAACATGGCTAAGTACGTTGACACCTAATTAATTAACATTTGCAGTACTACTGAAGATTAATTAGCCAGTAGCAACACCAACATCATCGTACTTATATCAATATATGCACGTTCCAACGTAGTACGTACGTACATATGTTTAATCATCACGAGATCCACGGGCCAGTTCTCGGACAAACACAGAAAGCCCGCCCCGGAGGGTCGCGGTGAGCCCTGGGGAGAACCGCGGCTGGCTCTGGGGATCGGCTAAATTCACGCGGAACCGTCGCAGCAGCGAAATCGCCACGCATTTGAGCTGAACAAGAGCGATTTCCTTCCCCAAACAGACCCTTAACCCGGCTTGGAAAACCGGGTACTTGAAAGGGTTTTCCTGGAAAAACTCGCCTGCCTTATTCAACCACCGCTCCGGCTTGAACTGTAAGCAATCGGAGCCCCATATTGTCTCCATCCGACCCATCGCGTACGGGTGGTAGGTCATTCTCGTGCCCTTGCCGACTACCGTCCCGTCCGGTAGCACGTCGCCGACGGAGCAGAACTTGGAGTCGAACTGAACCGGTGGGTACAGCCGCATACTCTCGTGAACCACCGCATGCAGGTACTGAAGCTCCCGCAGCTGATCCATACTGGTGAGCTTCTCGTCGGCGCCGATAACCCGATCCGCCTCGGCTCGGATCTTCGACTCGACTTCCGGGTGGGTGGCCACGAGCCAGAAGAAGCTCGTGAGAGTCGACGCCACCGTATCGCGCCCCGCGAGAAGGAAGCTCACCACGATATCTCGTAAATACGTCTCGTCGTGAACCGAGCCCATGAATCGAGAGAGAAGATCTCGATGCTGCGAAAACCCCAACTTCCGACGCTGTCGGATGACTTCCTTGGCGAGTATGTTAATCCTTCTGATCGCCTTTCTGAGCTTCCTCTCGGAGCCAATGTTGAAAAACCGTTTGATCTTCCACGTCAGCGGCGTCGCCGTCATCGCCCGCTCCGCCGATAGCCGGGAAGCTAGGTCAAACGAAACCGCAAACTCCGACATCGGCAACGATAGCTCCAAACATTTCGGGTCCAGTCCGAACGAGAATCTGCAGATGCAGTCAAAGGAGAATCTTCGAAACACGTCCTGAAAATCAATAGCCTTACCCCCGTCTTCTTCTTCATCCGACTTCGCGAATAAGAGCGGAAGAAGGCGGTGGTCGATCTCGTGGAGAACCACATCGAAAGCAAACGATCTCAACGACGCCCGATTTAGCTCGTGACTCGCCATCTTCCTCTGAAACTTCCACTGGTCTCCGTCGACGTTGAAAATCCCCCGGCCGAGGAAATCGCCGAGGATCGCTGAGAAAGGCTTGCCTTTTGGGAAGTTATCGAACCGGGTTTTAAGCATGTACTCGACATTCTCCGGGTTCGCGGTTATCACGTTTCCGAGAACGTGGATGTGGACTGTCTGAGAAGGTGATTCCCGGAGAAGATGAGTGAACCAGTCGCACAAGTTAGGGAACTTTTCGGACCAACTTGAAGTTACATAAGCGTGGCAAATAGCGCACTTGCACCATAACTTTGACCTCGAGTGATTGTAATACTTTTGGATAAGTAGTGCGAGTAGGACAACCAAAAAGACGGCGGTTAGAGGGAAGGGGATTGTCATGGAGCAAGTTGGAACTTGATGAGATGATGATGGAGAAGAAGAGGCTTGAAGGTCACATGTTATCAGCATGAGGTTTTAATGAAGTCGAAAGAATTGGAGGACTGATCAAGAAGGAAGAGTAAAAAGAGACAAGGTCTTAATTAATTAAATAATTATCCACCCATTTTCTTAACTATTTCAAAGGAGTACACACTAAGAGCCATCTAATGGGGCCAGGGTTATTTTAGATCATGTGAACATGGCTTTGCAGATACTCCCGTCCACTAAAAAGACATGTTTATTTTTTGTAAGTCAAATTTAATAGATTTTAATATTATATATAAATTAATATATTTATAGTAAAAACGGCATGGGACATATTGTTAAATTTATTTTAACATCTATTGATACTGAATTATTATATGTAGATAAAGATATTGACGATCAAACATAATCACTAAACGACGTAAAAATAAACATTTTTTTTGGGTCGGATAGAGTATAAAGTTAAACTTTCTTTCTAATCTGTTTGATAAATTTAATCTAAGATTTGATCTCTAAAGTTTGAAATCTGAATGTCAAAATCTGAATACATTAAAGTAGTCTGCCTGATATAAATTAGTACTCCCTCTGTTTTCTTAAGTTTGACACACTTACCATTTTCGTATATTTTTCTAAGATTGTCACATTTCCTTTTATGGCAAAAAGTACACCATTCTCAACCTATCATTAATCTTTTTACTCTTCTCACTCAATTATCACCACACATTTCCACTTGCAAAAATAACAACACATAAACATATGGTGCCAAACATAGAAAAACAGAGGGAGTATGAAGTCTTAAAACTCTATTTTAATATAATATAATATATATATATAATTTGACACATGAAATATGAACATGATTTTAGATATATAGTATTCAATAAGTTTATGATTTTTAATAAAAATATATTTAAAATGATTGTAATTGAAATTGTATTTTTTGAATAAATTCAAAATAATTTTTAAAAGATTAATATTTAGTTAATCATTGAATTGCATCGACGAATCTAAAAATATCACATGCAATAATATAAATAATTATATGCCTATTCCAATCTTGTCTAACTTTGCTAACTCTCCCTTCTCAATCCGTATCTTGTTCGTTTTGGAAACAAGTTTTTTTTTTATTTAAATACAAGATCAAAGTTTAATAAGTGCACTCATTATATGGTTGATTATGATTTATTTATTTATATTTTAAAATAAATTTATGAATTTAAACTATTGACAATTATTTTTGTTACTAAAAAATCATTGCGAAATTGTGTGGTTGTGTTTGTTGATATTTATTTGTCTAACCATGACAACAAAATCGTCACTAAATCTTGTCACTAAATCATCTGATTGTTCATTTGTTTTGACGATCATTTCTAGTCAATAATAATATCATCACTAAAAAGTATTAATTACTTCGTTAAAATAAATCGATATAAAAAGTACTCTTTTTATCATAGTTTTAAAAATCAAGGTAAAAAGTATGAAATGATCAACATCACATGCTTTCTCGCTTACGACGTCGGCTGTTTTGGGCACCGACGTCGGCTGTTTTGGGAACCGACGTCGCAAGTCCCTCTCGCATACATGGATAACCGATGTCGCACACCTTTCTCACTTACCGGCGTCGATTGTTTTTGTGATCGATGTCGCATAACCCTCTCCCAGACATGAAATGACCAACTTCACACACTTTCTCGCTTACCCATGTCGGTTATTTTTGTGACCGGCGTCGGACGTCCCTCTCATAGACATGAATGACCGACGTCGCACGTCTTTCTCGCTTACGACATTGGTTGTTTTTTACCGATGTCACACGACCATCTCATAGCCGTGAATGACCGACGTACTTTTTAACTATGAGTACTTTATATCTATATTTTCAAATGAAATAAATTAAACGTAGAGTTCAAATAATATATGATCGAAGTCGAATATCAATGAATAAACTTTATTTTTCATCGAATAAAATTTTATACACTACTTATTCATAATTATATAAAATAATTAATTAACGGTCAACCTTATTTGACTTTCCATAGATAAACATAAATAAAATGGTTTGAATTTAACTAATTAAACGGTCAACCATTACTTGACCTTTCATACAAAAACGCTAATAACTAAGGTTGACATTAACTAATTAATGGTCAAGTCTTATTTGACTTTCCATACATAAACACTAATGAAAATATTTGTTCTCGACTAATCAGCGATTGACCCTTACTTGACTTTACGTAAATAAACACTAATAAGGTGTGATCTTAATTAATCAACGGTCAACCGTTATTTGACTTTCCACACATAAACATTAATGAAAATGTTTGACCTTGAGAAATCAACGATCAACGCTTACTTGACATTCCATAAATAAATACTGATAAAATGGTTATAACTTAACTAATCAACGGTCAACCATTACTTGATTTTCCATACATAAACACTAATGAAAATGTTTGACATTGAGGAGTCAACGATCAACCCTTACTCGACTTTCCAAAAAATAAACACTAATAACTAAGGTTTGACTTTAATTAATCAACGATCAACCCTTATTTGACCATCTGTAAATGAACCCTAATGAAAATGTTTGACCTTAACTAATGAACAATCAACCCCCACTTGACTTTTGACTTTAACTAATCAATGTTCAACTCGTATTTGACTTTCCATACATAAACACTAATGAATAGGTTTGACCTTAACTAATGAACGAATAACCCTCACTTGACTTTCCACATATGAATACTAATGAAATGGCTTGACTTTAACTAATCAATGTTAGACCCTTATTTGACTTTCAATAAATAAACACTAGTGAATAGGTTTGACCTCAACTAATGAACGGATAACCATTTCTTGACTTTTTATATATGAACACTAATGAAATGGCTTGACTTTAACTAATCAATATTCAACCCTTATTTGACTTTCTATACATAAACACTAAGGAAATAGTCAGAACTTAACTATTCAATGGTCGGCCCTTATTTGACTTTGTATACATAAACACTAATGAAATGTTTGACTTAACAAACCAATGGTCAACCCTTATCTCACTTTATATACATTAACACTAATTAAAAGGTTTGACCTTAACTAATGAACGGTCAACCCTTAATATTTATCCAAGTTATATTTAAAAAATGTTTTAACAACATTGTTTAATAAAAATATTTTGTTCAGTTTAAAAAATAACCTAGAATGATTACATGTACCGAGTACGTAACATTATCTTGACTACTTTATTTGATAGATATATAATTATTTTATCCTACAAAAGTAAAAGTTGACTTAACATGAATATTTGACTTAATATAACATGATGAATTTTGAATATATAGAATAAATTAATTTATTAAATAAAATTTATTAATTAAATCAACAACTAAATATAGAATAAATTCATTGAATTAAAAAAATAAAAGTCCGTCTCTTGAAAGACGGTCTTTCCATAAGTTATGGAAAGACGAACGTTTAAACTGAAAATTTGAAGAAATCAAAATAAAATTTTTGGGTTGTAATAATCGGGTCATAAACTTATCACTACTACATGTTTCATAATAAATTTTTTATATTGCAACTAAAACCTTTTACTTTTCTATAATTCCAATTCAACTCCGTCTTTCCATATTTCTATGGAAAGACGGTCTTTTCCAAAATTTTGCCAAAAAACAAACTAACAAAATTGAACAATTTAACCATATAAATTGAAACCCATTTAATTTCAGCCCACTATAAAAACAACCCATGAATTAAACTAAGCCCTATAAAAGCCTCAATCATTCATTCTCATTTTCCACCATCGCCTACATCTCAGACGGCTATGCATCTTCGAGCAAATTCTTTATTTGGTACTACAGTAACATTCATGGAATGCAAAGGGTGAAATTGCATTCATCAAATGCGATTTCAGGTAATTTTATTTTTTTAAAAAAATAAAAACGGAGGGCGCATTTACCAAATGCGCACTCTTCATTATTATTTTTCTAGAAAATCACTGAATTTAATAACAAAAAAATAAATTGAGGCGCATTCACCAAATGCGCTTTCGTCAACTTTTAATTATTAATAAATTCACCTTCGACACGTGTTATTCAAATATTGTATTACGTACATTTCTACCTATCCGTATATGAATAAATTCATATTTTTCATACCCAACTTCATGTTCATTTTGTCATTAAAATCATCGTCCAATTAAATAAAAACATAATATAACTACTATTTTATTCTTTCACAATCAACTTAATTATTATCGAGCAAATTATATAATTTAAATTTCTTACATACAACTTTATCTCAATAATATATATAAATACCTATATGTATATGAGATGGTCTCATGTGATGAAGTATAAATTTTAGCCGGAGACCTTTATGCAATTCTAACTATATTCTAACTTCAGGGACCTATCTATAATAATTTTACAGGGACCTATCTCTAATAATTTTATAGGGGTCTATCACTAATATTTTGGGGGGGGGGGGGGGGGGGGTT
>JAULKM010000003.1:9529651-9540470 GCA_032355605.1 Rubia tinctorum | reverse complement strand
ATTTTAATATTGCAACTAAAACCTTCTACCTTTCTATAATTTCAATTCAACCCCGTCTTTTCATATGCCTATGGAAAGACCGTCTTTCCATATGCCTATGGAAAGACCGTCTTTCCCAAAACTTTGCCTACCTATAATTGTAGAAATATTTTAAATATAAATTTCAACATATAAATAATTATCAGTCAACCATAAAAAAATTTAAATTGATCTAAATGGTCTCGTAGTAGACCTTCTCCTCTTTATGGATGTATCTTAGGTGATTTAATTAGTATTATTGCATAATTTATTATTATTATTATTGGGTGATTTAATTATCGAGATTTCTGGTAAGACAAGAAATTGTTTCTAAAGTTGGAGACGGAAAGTAGGGATGTTCAAATGCGGGTACTTGTACTTTCGGGTACCTGTACATTCAAGTACTCGCATGTGAGGGTAGTTGAAAATGCATTTCGTGGCCCGGTCTGGATGCGGGCACTCAGATTGTTCGGATAGGGTAACATGGTACCCGGTGACCCGTTTAAAACTGATGTTTTTGAGACAATTATCATTTCTTTATGTAAAGTAAATTTGTATAGAAAAATGTCTTTACAATGATGGTAATCTAGTTTAACAATTGAATTCTCATGACTTTTTTTTAACAAATACTCGTCACCTTTTATCATTGAAAAATTTAGCATACAATGATCACTAAGAGTTACAAGTCCGTAATCATCATCATTTTCTAGTTTGGATGAACATAACAAAATATGATGAAATGAAGAGAATAAGATTATTGTGTTAATAAATTTTAATTTAGGGTAGACATTATGAAAGTTTGATAAGAAATTTAAGATGGAAAATTAAATATATTTTTTATCAACTTGACATATTGGCTAATGCTAGAATAGGGTTGTGACCGGGGTTTAAATTAAAATTTTGAGTCAGAACTTAGAATGAACTATTGAGAATTTAGAGTTGAAAGTGTGTGCTTGAAAATTTAACACTTGAATATTATGTAAATTCGCATTATTTAATAATTAATATAACATAGATATCAACAATTGATAATTGAGAGAAGATGGTAGAAAAATGTTATTTAAAATTAAAAAGTAATTAATATATTTTAATATTACCGGTATCCCGGGTACCCGCAAATTGCATTTTTGCAGCCCTGACCCTGATCCGTTAAAATGTAAAAAATTTGGGTCGGGTACCCGGGCCTGAAAAATGTAAAGGTACCCGATTATTTTATACTGTGCCGATAGATGGACATGTCGCGCATTGCGGATCGGGTATTTTTGAACACTCCAACGAAAAGTACACCGTAAGTTATAAGAAGAAAAACAATTTGGCGAGGAATCTTCTTATTTGTATGATGTTATTTTAAGGTTGTTTACGGGTACAATGACTCTGTTTGGCAGAACTGTGTTCATAAGCAAAGCAGCCTTATTTTGAAAGTAAGGAGACCAACTTCTGCTTTTCCCTATAAAATAGTCTCTACTTTCAAAAAATAGTCTCTACTCTCAAAATAAACTGATTTTTAACACTTTACCAAACATTAAAAAGTATTTTGGTTATAAGCAAAGCATCTTATAAGTTGCCAATCAGAGCCAATATCACATGCCACTACTCCTTTTATCCTTTATCATATTATCTATACATTTAAAATGGAGAATATAGTGGGTGACGAAATGCCATTGGTGATTAGTATATTCTTTGCCCAGACGTTTGTTACTAAGTGAACCAAGAAAGATGGATTAGTTTATTTACATAGAAATTCACTTGCTAAAAACAACGACCTTTTACATTTATATTGCAAAACAATCAACATATGTGCTCAGATTTTCCATCACCAAATACCAATTTACCTATCCTGAAAAGTAAGTATTATAATATTATCCTAAATTATCGTAAAACTAATCTAAATTAATGTGGATTATTCTATGAATTGTATATGGTAGAGTAGCCAATTATTTCTTACCATGTGATACGGACAATCCAAATCCGCTGACTGAGGATGACGGTGCCAATCAATCCACAGAGTCCCCCCTTTTTGGTAACATTAATACTCCCTCCAAGATCAATTTATAACTAAAATATTTATGAAAATATTTAAATAACTAATGAAATGATTTGATATTAGGCTAACGATAAGTACATTCCACGAATGTGTACTACAACTGGTCAGGACTCAGGAGGTCAGTTTCTACAAAAAAAAATACAAAGAGATTTCTCCATGCTAACGTTTCTCTGAATCATTCCCACGGAAATGCTTTGTTTTCCTTCAATCAATCATCTCTTTTGAGTTCTGACCAGGGAACTTTCAAAATACATATTTCTGCCTCAAGAAATTGGTAACATGGCCTGAAAAAAAAAAACTAATCTGAAGATTTGTCTGGTCCAAGTTTGCTGCAAAGCTCTGTTTTCCATTATACTCTTGATAATAATCATAAAAAATTAAACAGCTATCATGTGACAACTTTTCGCCCCTGTGCCAGCATGTGAAAACAGTAAATTGACAAAAATATCAGACTTAAGAGCATACCACAGCACCACCTTAGCTTAAGGCAGCTACATTAGTCATCTTAGTTTTTCAGCTAAATGCATACATTAAATAAGTTTTGCCGTTCGCTTTTGGCATCTACTCCTACCTTGTCCTTTAGATGTAACAAGAAATTCTATGCTGCTTTTGCTGAGCTACTCTCTTTAACAAGCATGCTACAATCTAGTCATACTGGCTTAGTTTTATTAATCAGGTTCAGAAGACCTGTTACTTCAAGTGAACTTCATTTCTCTTGGATATCAATACTCAATTGAAAAGTCATTTCCAAGTCGAGGAGTTCTCTTCACTATGCAGATACGTATCATTGGCAAACTATTATCTACTTCTAATCTTCATGCTGGCAATTTATCGATTTCACAGATGAAGGATAAACACAGCATGGCAGTGTCATTCAGGAAAAGATGTTTAATTGGAAAGGACAAACCTAAAATTGGTACTAAGAACCAAGAACCAGAACTGTTCTTAGGCAGCTTCACGAACTTTTGCTGGAGGAGAACCCACTAGACTATTGGGCCCTTTAGCCACATGACCCTTAGGATTTCCACCTGAGCTCTTGGAGTTTACAGTCTCACTAGCAAGAATAGACTTCTTTACCTGATAATGATGAATTAGATTTAAAATCAGAAAGGAGAATAGAGAAAAACTATCAAGTCAACATTCAGCACTAATAATGTGACACAAAACCCATCCAAACATGTGTTCACGGAACTTTTGAGTGTGGATGCTGTTTGTTTAGTCAAATAGATACTTATCGAGGTAAAAGTAACAGAAAAGAGCAAGGTCTAGCAATGCCTACCACAGCAAGTCTCTCTTTGTGAACATCACTGATGAGCTGCAAAAACCATTGAATAAGAGAACAGTAAGAAGATCAATCCGTAAGTGGATGTGCTTTCCTGAAGTCTTCATGAGAAAATCAAAATTTAATCTCATGAGTCTTATGAACCTTTTGGATTAGGATAAAAGGACATAAAGCTTACCGGTTTTTTGTATGTCTTAATCTCATCTCCACTAAATCCTGGAAGAGTAACATTCCAGTTCCTTTCTAAACAAAAGACAAACAAAAGCTTACAAACTGCAAATTTCGAAGAAAAAAAGAAAGAGAAAGTAGATATGCAAACAACTGACCAAGGTGCAAGAGAATGTCTTTGGCTTCCAATGTGGAGGATTTACGATGTTTTGCTAATGAACATCCGAAGGATGTAATCTGGCAATGACAATATTGAATATTTTGTGAATGATTGCAAACATGACTAAATAACAATCACATAGTAACCAACTATGTACACAGAAGACATCAATTCACAAGACACCAATGGATTCAATTCCAACTTACAGACTCAACAAAGTCCTCTGCTATATCAACAAGAATGTCTTCAACATCAGGATCCAACTTTTCAGATGGATCCACCTGTCAAAAGCATAAAAAAGATGCCATACATATCAGGTACACAATTTAGAAGGAACTGGGCTTACTGAATATAAAAATGGATCACATATCAGATTCATTTATTTGAAGAAAATATAAAAAAAATCCTCGCACACACATGCACATGTATTATACAAAAATAAAGTAAATCTCAGAGGATGCAAATAACGACAAAGTTGACGGCTCACTTGGGTCACTAGCTCTTGGATACTTCTTGTCCTTAGAATCCTATTGCAGGGTTCCTCTGGTTCAGCAACGACTGCTCTACTGGGGAGACTAGCCTGTACTGCAGTGGAAGGAATAGTTGCCTGAGGTGCTCTTTGGGCTCCCAAACTCGGACTCCTTGAAGCCTGTGGCTGATTAGGTAAAGATTGCTGGACCCTTGCTAGTGAAAATTGTGGTCCATGATGTTCTTGAGGCCCTGAACTTGAAGGTTGTTGAGATTGTTGAGCCTGAGACACTTGCTGTTGCTGGGACGTTGCACTCACAGAATTCTGATGTTGTGGAGGTGCTTGAGATCTCTGTTGCAGAGTTTGCGGGTTCATTTGTGGCCTATGAGACGACGGCAAAGGTGGCCTCGCCTGTGAGTTAGCATTCAACCATGGTTGATTATGAGGCTGCAGACCTTGAGAACTACCAGGTGAAGGTGCACCTGATGATCCTGTTGCTGGAACTCTTAACATGGCATGACCTTGAAAGCTCTATAAAGGTAGAAAAAAAGAAATAAGGATAACTAAATGCAGCTAGAAAAGGTGGCCTGGTAATTTCACAGTTGTGTAAAACTAGTTAACTTACACATTTACACTTAACGAGCTAACATATCATGACCTTGAAAGCTCTAGACATTTAAACAAGTGACAACCACATGTCAATATAACTAAACTAACTTCAAAACTGTTTACCTCAATGTCAGGCATCTCTATATGGAGTTCATTTAAATCCTTTCAGGGGAGAGAATCTAAACGCCTGTTCGCAGAACACAATCCACTTGAAATGTCATGATAACAAAGCATTTTTTCAGAGTAACAGCTTAGAGCTAACGAGTTGCAAAATGCACTTATGGTGAGGCCTAAACCACAACAATTCTTAACAAGATGCATTCATCAAGGAAGAGAAATGCCAAAAGGCCCAAAACAACTCCAAACTTCAATGACTTGACCCCAAAGTCCTAATTTACTATTGAAATCCTTCCAAATACAAAATCATTCAACAAACATAACTCAAGGAAACTGACTGATACATTTAAAAACCTGTGTAGCAGGGGACTGGATATTAGGGCCAGACTGCGGTCTAGGGGAGGATTGGACAGGCCTGAGCTGATGAGCGGGACTCGCCATCGGCGGCCGCATCGCCGTACTCGTACCCAGAGGTCCCATCACCGGTCTTGCCTAGTAACAGCAAGGATATTTCAGCTCAATATATGAAGAAAATATCTTGAAAGCGAAAGAATGGAATCACACACAAACACACACCTGAGGTGTGCTTGAGGTGGGCCCAGCAAAGGGCTGATTATGCGATGCAAACGAAGCGGGTGGAATGTGCGCTGCGGTAGGGTTAGGAGCGCCGGAGAGGTGCGCAGCGGCGGGAACGCCAATGGCCATCCCGCCCCTCTGGTTAGGCGCGGACGGAGAAGAAAAGTGAGGATAATGGGTGGACGGCGGAGGCGGTTGTGGTTGTTGCTGCTGCGGCGGCCATGGTCTATTGTAGACGCCAGGTCTTACTTGCGGCGTGGGGGTTGGGGTCGTGTACGGGAGGGAAGTTGATGCGGGTGGCGGAAGAGCGGCGGAGGAGACATCGGTGGTGGCGGCGGCGGGAGGGGTGGATAACGACGGCGGTGGCAGTGGTTGAGCGTTGGACTGCGGCGGCGCTTGCTCCATTGGACTATATCCGGTGAGTTTAAAGGATTATTTACTGTTCGATTTCGTTCTTCGGAAATAGTGGAGAAATTGGAGCCCTAACTCCGTCAGTGAAGCTTCATTAATAGCTCCGGCATTTGTCCGCTGGTTATTATTCTGCTCCTACTGGCTACCTGTTACTTTCACTGACAGGGGAAGTACTTCTTCCGTAAATTACAAAGGCCCCTCCCAATTTGGTCTAATTGCTAATTTCACCATTATAGTTTTAAGAATTTTCTTCATCCAAAAAGAACAAATATACATCTACTTTAGTTTCTCTCTCCAACTGAACTTGCACTCTTATTTTTTGAACACTATTCTCTATCAAAATTTAATCACATATTAGAAAAGATATATGAACAATAATATTATCGAATATGATATTGTTAAATTCGTCGAAACAAGTAATTTTTAAATATCAACTTTTTATTTGTCGTTATTATACGTAGATAAATATATTAACGATCAAACATGTCTCTTGAATGACGTGCAAAAAGAAAGAGTGCAATTCAAGCTGGGACAGAGTGGTTTTTTTATTTTGGGAATATTTTTCATTAAAGTGTGGGTTTACTCATAGGCGGTTTGTCCATAAACACTTGACTTTATTTTTAAACTATACTCCCTCCGATTTTCTAACATTGACACACTTTCCTCTTGGGGATGATTTTTTAATATTGTCTTCTTTCCTTGTTTGACAAATTCCATGTTGTTTTCATCCACTCAATTTATTTTTTTTACTTTTTCAATGAATTCTCAACCACTAATTCTACCTTCCTAAATCTTTGTGCCAAAAGTAAATGTGTCACTTTTAAAGAACCATAGGGAGTACACTATATTTGTTAAATATATACTAAAATTATAAATTTTAAAATATTTTATATATTTTATATTTTATATTTTCATGACAAATACACATTATTATTTCTTTCAACTTTTAAAATACAACTATTAAATTTTATTACAAAATTAAAACATTAAAACATAAGTAAAAAATACAGTGGATTGTAATAAGTTTATGGACATACCATTTTTCCTGGAACTTTCTCTTCATTAAATAGTACTCTTATATACTTACAATATGTCATGGATATTGGAATAGTGTATGCTTGGAGTAATGTGTCAATATTAATTAAAATGAATTTCAGTTTTAGGAAAGAGACAATCTTATGTTAGACCGACTAATACTTGGATCAATAATGAAAATTTTCATTTCAATAAGTTTAATAGTTATAATTATAATTATTTATGCATTTTAAAATTTAAAGTTGTAAGAACCTGATTGCAATAAATAAACCCTGACATCCAATCACCATAATAGTTACATCAATTATAAAATAATCTCGTCTAATGATTAGTCAGTTTAAAACAAAACTTTGCTTTTAAGTAATAGCATCACTATTTTATTTTTTGAATTCTGAATTGCTGAAAATTCTATTTGTGGTTATATTAATCCATAGCACCATATAATAGAAATTGATTGTTTGGTATTGTCAATCGGGGAGTGAAGTCATTTTGACTGAGCTAAACTCAAATTGTCTAAAAATAACTTACTAATATTATAATACGTTACTGATTTTAATTTTTTACTATATATAATCAATAATAACTTGTTAAAATATATAACTTTTAAAGATATATTTAAAACCATAAATATCTCATAATGTATCTGCATATATCACTACAAAAAAAGTCCAGTAGTGACGCACATTTTGTGATCACAATATTTGTTCCACCTTCAGGTGTCACTAAAATATTTGTGGTATGTGCACATGTCACTAAACTGAATTACTACACCAATCCATGTCACAAAATTTTGGGACATTTCTAAATTGAATTTCATCTTAAAGCGTCAAAAAAAATATAACGATGCTTCAACGCGTCACAATATTTTAGTGACACGCTAAATAGATACACTTCACAAAGTGTCACTAATAATTTTAGCGACACATTTAAATGTCATGGATGCTTAAAAAATGCGCCACTGCTATAAAGTTTTTATGCACTCCCTTATTTATACATCATTTTTTACACCAAATTCTAACTTTCCATTTAGGAAAAGTCTTGGGAAAGACGATTTTCCATAAACTTATGGAAAGATGGAGTTTAATTATAATAATAAAAAGTAAAAGGTATTTGTTGCAATATTAAAGTTTTATTATGCAACGTGTAGTAGTAATAAATTCTATAACCCGATTCATACAACTCAAAAATTTTATTTTAATTTATTCTAATTTACACTTTAAACCTTGACATTTCCATTACTTATGGAAAGACCGTCTTTCAAGAAACGGACTCTTCCACCTAACCTCATCTCATCCATTCATTAATTCTAATTTTAACTAATTAGAATATAACTTAATTTCTTTGCATTAAACTCCCCCCTCCGATTTTACCATATACTTCTCCGAATTCAGCTTTTGCCGTATTCCCTCTTCTCCGATTTTAACCTCTGCCTTTCGCCGGATTCCTTCTTCTCCAATTTCGCCCTCTTCAACCGGTGTTCCAGCGCATGCCTTTCTTCTTCAATCTATTCTTCTTGAATTATGTGGTAATTCATATTGAGTTGATTATATTTGTTGATCGACTGAATTATGTTGTTCTGGGGGGGTGACCAACTTCCGGGCTTTGATGCTCTGCGATCGACTAGGCCTCAATTTCCAGGCGATGTCGTAAAACTAAAACCTCATAGTTTAGTTTGAATAAGAGAGAATTTGTTCGTGAGGTTTTAGCTGTAGAGGACTCAGGTCGCAGAATCCATCCTTCATCTTTGGTTCGGCGCAAATCAGGCAAAACTTCATCTTTGGTTCGACGCAGAAGAAATGGCATGAAACTCAGTTCTACATTCTTCAGTACTCAAATAGGAAAACATTGTATGCACCTACGGGGCACATAATATGCTGTTCAGAATTAGGCAACTAAAAATGATAATGAACAAAAAATTGTGCGCAGAGCAAAACAAATTGTTTAAGATAATTCTTATGACAGACTACATTTTAATTTGATTATACTTACCTACCGATTCTTTTACAGTACTAGGCCAAATGTACCAGAGTCATTTTCTTCAGTTGCAAATTTTCCACATAAAAATGAACAGAGGCTGTTTTAAAGTCTGCGTTAGGGCCTCCCTACTTCAGTAGACTACGATTCTGGTGTGCGTGCTTATTAATGTTTGCACTTTTCTGGTGTAGATGCGTTGACACGCGTAATATGAGAGTAAAATATGCAACATTTTGTTGTGAGCAATAGTTTGATCTTGAATGTACTTACAGTGTGCAATGGCTATAAACTAACTTTTATCTTTGTGATGATGCAGAAAATTATAATGACATATCACTTGCTAGAATAACTGAAGAATAAATATTGGAATCGTCCGTATCCTCTGAAAGATGTAGGTTACATTTTTATGAATTTATATGCAAAATTCATTTGGTTTGTTTTTATTTTGTTATCAATCCAGGATTCTTATTTAGAAATTATTGGCAAAATAGAATTGGATGCTTTGGATGAGAGTAATGGGATGAATAACAACTCCAACTATTGATACGCAATGTAGAACTCCTACCATAGTTATTGGAAACACCGAAGAAAAACCTATTGTGAGACAAATCTTTGAATCGATTAAAACTGCTAGGGATTATTATGAAAAGTATGGAGAGAGTAAAGGGTTTTCACTATTCCAGTGATCTTCTAAAAGAACTCGGAGTGGTTGTGATATAATCACATCAGTTGTTTTTGTTTGCTCTCACCACGGTTTATATGATAAAAAAGCGGATGAGAACGTGCCAGAAGATAAGTGACATCTAAACACTTCAACTAGGAGAGGGGGTGCATGGAGAAAATGGGGATTCTTCTCAGTGTTACAACGAATCAGTGGTTGGTTTGACAGTTTGAGGATGATCACAATCATGCCCTTGTAACAACTCCAAATAAAATGCTTTTGAAAATGAGTCGGGATAAAATCCCTGAAGGAGCCAAAACTATGGTTGAGTTGTTTAATTGAGAGAATCCGCCTGTAAACAAAGTGAACTCTATTCTTGGAGGAAATGCACTGGGATTCAATGATCGGGCTTGTTGGAATCATCTTCGTGTTGTTAGTCAGAAGTTAGATGTTGGAGATGCTCAATGGATGTATATGTACTTTCAAAAAAGACATCCTGAGAACCCTCAGTTTTACCATGTCGTCCAGTGTGATGGAGAAGGAAGAGCGGTTAATTTTTTTTGGCTGATACAAGGTCCAGGTTATTGTATAAGCAATTTGGAGATGTTGTGACATTTGATACCACCTACAAAACTAACAAATATAGTTTGCTCCTTTCACGGACGTGAATCGCCATTTTCATACTATACAATTTGGATGGGGATTATTGCAAGATGAGACCGAGGCAAGTTTTGTGTGGTTGTTTGAGACTTGGAAAGAAGCAATAGGAGGGATTTCTCCAACATCTCTGATTACCGTCTCTGATCCAGCAATGAGAGGAGCAATTCCCAAAGTATTTCCAAATACATGTCACACGCTATGTTACTGGCATATAAAAATGAAGTTTGGAGAGAAATTAGGACATCTGTATTTTAAAAATTCAGCTTTCAAGAAGGAGATGAAACAATGTCTCAAGTATACATACATAATTACAGATTTTGAGGCAAAGTGGAAGGAACTAATGGCCAAATATGAATTAGAGAAAATTTCTTGGCTTATGGGATTTTATGAAGATCGAGAATTGTGGGTTCCGGTGTATAATTGCACTACATTCTTTGCTGATATGCATACTACATGAAGAAATGAAGGATTTAATTCTTTTTTAAAAAGATTGTGTTAATAGTACTCCCTCCGTTTCACTGGAATTGGCATGGCAGCCTTAGGTGCTTGGATTTAGGTGAATGAAATGTGTGGATGAAATTGAATTTAGAAAGAGACAAGTAGAATGAGTGGATGAAATTGAAGGACTCTTGCCA
>JAULKM010000003.1:9478613-9494560 GCA_032355605.1 Rubia tinctorum | reverse complement strand
CGCTCAAGAATGTCCTCTCCGTCCACGTCCTCCTCGACTACTACGGCGCGGAGAAGCTCCACAAGATCACCAACGGCACGGCGCTGATCGCCACCATGTACCAGGCCACCGGAACCGCCCCGGGCGCCGCCGGATTCGTCAACATCACCGACATGAAAGGCGGGAAGGTGGGATTCGGCTCTGTGGATAATGGCGGCACCCCAGATGCTACTTTCGTAAAATCCATCGACGAGCAGCCGTACAACGTCTCTGTTATTCAGATCAGTAATGTCCTCCCATCGCCGGACGCGGAGGCGCCGACCGCGGCGCCGTCGGACGTGAACATTACGGAGGCAATGTCGGCACACGGGTGTAAAGTGTTCGCCGACACGCTGTCTTCTTCTCCGGCGGAGAAGACGTTCGAGGATAACCTCAACAGTGGGCTCACTATTTTCTGCCCCGCCGACGACGCCATGAAAGCTTTCCTTCCGAAGTTCAAGAACTTGACGAAATCCCAACAGCAGTCCTTACTCGAATACCATGGAGTTCCGATTTACCACACCATGGCAATGCTGAAGTCCGACAACGGGCCCACCAACACGCTCGCCACCGACGGGAGCCAGAAGTTCAGCTTCGTGGTTCAGAACGACGGCGCGATGGTGACACTGAAGACCACCGTCATCACGGCGAAGGTGTCGAACAATCTACTCGACCAGGACCCAGTTTCCATCTTTACTGTGAACAAGGTTTTGATGCCAACAGAGCTTTTCAAGCCGGAGCTTTCTCCGACACCGGCGCCTGCTCCGGCGCCAGAGAAATCTCCAAAGAAGAAGCACAAGTCGCCGCCTGCTCCGGCGAGTCCGTCGGAGTCTCCCGCCGATGCTCCGGACGCGGATGTTGATGACCAGACCGCCGCCGATGATGATAACGGCGCTGTTTTGTTGACCGGGAGATTCGCCGGAGTTTGTCTTAGTTCGTTGGTTGCTTTTTTACTGCTTTGAGTTGATTTTGAATTTTTTCCCACTTTTTTATTTTTTCCCTTTTTAGGCAGTTGTGTACTTTATGTTGAATATTGTTTGAGACTTGAGAGTGCTTTTTGTATCTGTAACGTTTTTACCATTTTATGTTTGCCTTTAGTGTGTGTTTGCGTGTTAATCCCTATTACATCTCTATTTGCATTCTATTTTTTTATACTATTCGCTATCAAATTTTTACTGCATATTTAAATAGATACATGAACAATAATAATATCATGTGTAGTATTGTACAATTCGTCGTAACAAATAGTTTCCAAATATCAATTTTTTATTTGTCATTATTATACGTTAGTAAACTTATTAACGGCCAAACATGTTTATTGAACGGCGGAGTAATGATTGCAGTGCAAATAGAACTGGGACAGAGGAAGTATTATTATTTTTTAGTATAATTATTTTTATTTTCATATAAATCAATAATTAAGATGATACTCCTTAATTCTCAATAAAATGGCACAAACCCTTTTTTGAATCTTTAAGACATAAGTATTTAAGTGTGAATATATTTCATTATACATTAATAATGACATATAGAAAGTTAATAGAGTTAAAACTACTTATACTATAATTCAAATAAAATTATATTTTACTTTAAATATTTGTTTAAATGTATGTTTACAGTTAAAAAATGGATGTGCAATTAAAGTGGAAAAATAACATATTGCTAGTAGAGTATAATATTGATGAGTATTATGCTACTCATAATTATTCTTTGTACTAGTTGAAATTGCACACATTTTAATCAACCTTCTCATATTACACATCAATAGTTTTAGTTGTATTTACTAATAATATACTAAAATTTAATACAAAAATATAGATTGCAATAAATCTAAGAAAATCTCAATTAATAGTATAATGTGATTGTTACTAGTATATTAATTAAATTATGATCAAATAAAATTTAAGCAGTGCAAATTCAATTGGGATAAACAAGTTGATTATTATTATTAGTATTAGTATTACTCCCCCTGGTTTCTTAAGATTGTCCCCAAACAAAATGACATACTATTATTTTTAAAAAGTAAAATGAGTGGTGGAGATTGTATTGAGAGAGTAAAAAGTAAATTGAGTGTATAAAAATAACCTAAATTTTGTCAAAGGGGGGAATGAGTCATTGTTAAAAACCCAAACAAAAAAGGAAAGAAAGTCAATGTTTGGAAACCGGAGAGTATATATTATTACTAGGAGGAGGAAAGATACTCCCTTTGTTTATCTATTTGTGGCACGCTTACTTTATTGAAATATTTTTTATTAAATGACACACTTTCCATTTTTAGCAAGATTTCTTCAATTTCATCCACTCATTCTACTTTTTACTTTCTACATTCAATTCCATTCAATAATTTTTTTCATCTAAATCCAAGAATCTATACCTATAATGTTACAAGTAGAGAAACGGAGAGAGTAGTTAGCTTTATTTTAATTCATAGGTTAGCGGTGATCACGTGAGGACCAATTAGTATTCATGGGCATGAGCTCATGTGGTTGATTTTTTCATATGCTAAGTTTGGCATTGAAAGCTAACTTTACCAATTATTGCCCACATGCATCATACTTTGCATTTGCATTTCTAGTGACATCTCAAAATACTCTATATTCATGATACTTTATTTTATAAATTAATTTTATATTAAAAAATTATTTTGATAATTTTTTAGGAGTCAAGTGTTAAAATAACTCTAAATTTAGTTTGAAAGGGTTAATATAACTCTGCAAAACGAGAAAGTATTAAAATAACCCTAACTTTATGACAAAATGTGCCGTTATAATCGTTTGTCACTATTTCGGCCTTGACTCATCAATTTGGGTGTTGACCTGACCTGAAATGATAAAAAAAACTCTTGCCTCCATAAGATGAAAATGTGTAAAATGATATTCAGCTTATGGGGGAAAGCTTTTTTTCCGTCATTTCAGGTATGGTCAACACTCAAATTGACGAGTCAACGCTGGATTAGTAACAAAAGGTTATAATTGCACATTTTGTCATAAAATTATGGTTATTTTGGCACTTTCTCGTTTTGCGGGGTTATATTGACACTTTCAAACTAACATTATGATTAGAAGTTATAATTTCATTTACACGTTATACTACTTTCTAAATTCAATTTCATCAGTTCATTTAATTCATTCATTTCAAACATCTAAATCTATAATACTCCATATGTTTCTCTATTAGTGACAACATATATTTATGTACTTGAATTTATGTGAAGAGAATTACTAGATAAAATTAAATATAGAATATTAAAAAGTATAATAAGTGAATTAAATTGAAGGAAACTTGCCAAAAGCAGAAAACGTGTCATTTAAAAAAATCCCAATTAGATAAGCGTATCACCAATGTAGATAAGTGTGTCAACAAATAAATAATTATTTGTTGGACAGGATTAGTCCTTTTAGCCAACTACTAATTTTATGCTGCCGAGGCATAAGTAATTTTACAATTTTGTGAATATTCTCAAATTTTAAAAAGCAAAGTCTTGGAAAATAAGGTATTTCCATAAGTTTATGGAAAGACATAGTTTAATTATAATAATAAGAGGTAAAAGATCTTTGTTACAATATTAAAGTTTTATTATGCAACGTGTAGTAGTTATAAATTTTATGACCCGGTTCATACAACCCGAAAATTTTATCTTAATTTCTTCTAATTTACACTTTAAACCTTGGTCTTTCCATGACTTATAGAAATACCGTCTTTCAAGAGACGGACTCAACAAATAATTTATAAATTCCACCATCCTAAAATGGTGCAAATAAATGAATTCTTCATTAATAAACGCATTATTGAAAATTAAAATAATAAAGGATTTGGCTCTTGTCTTAGAGTGGGTTTGGCCGGTTTTGATAATTATAAACTATTTGGCGTAGTACGAAAACACAGCTTATTATATTAATAGCATAAGCTATTTTTAAGGGGGAAAAGGAAGTTAAAAATTTATCTATCCTCCTATCTTCTGCTAAACACACCCTTAATACCCCTATTTTTTTCACAAAAACTAAGTACATGTATGAAAATTTTAAATGCAGGTAAATTTAATGAAAAATTTACTATATTATCTTTAATTATTTAATTTGACATAATTAAATCTTGATTAAAATTAAACCAATTAAAGATAATATAGTAAATTTTTCATTAAATTTACCTGCATTTAATATTTCCCTACCTGGACATAGATTTGTACTTTTTCTTCTTCTAATTTTTGGGATATTAATAATTTATGTTGCGTAGGCTCTATTGACTGTCCAATGTGAAATGGTCCATGGACGAAGAATTACGTACGCAGTTGTCCAAGTGACCTGTGGCTTGATGCATTTGGGAGATGCATACGTAGAACCAACAAAACAACAACATTCATTCATTGACTTTGCAGATTTAAGATTTATTAGCACCGTTTTTGTTTGGTAATTTGACGGTTCTGCGTCCCTTTTTGGCACTTGTACACAAAGAGACACAGATCATGTCGGCAAACGACGTTGCGTTTGGTCCTATGATTATAAGGACAATAAACCTCGGAATATATGAAGAGGGAAACAGCATTCAATTTCATTTCATTTTGTTACTAGATTCTGGGAATCAAATCAAAATGCCGTTCTGCGTTCCCATTGCATTATAGAAGATATATTTATGCTTCTTCATCTTGCTCCCTTTTTTCTGCACTTGTGTTCCTCAGCCTTCTACCTCAGTATGGCGGCTAAGAAGCGGTTGTTCGTGGCGTTGGCGTTGGCCGTGGCTGTGCTCTTCGCCGGATCTCAGTTAGCACTTGCATATGATCGGCCTCCTCCTCGGAAAGACTTGTCGGTTCCCCTCTCCGAAGACCTTGGTCCCACTTCTCCACAACAGGTGATCATTCTTTTCATTCAAATTCATGGTCATTTTTAGTAGCGTTACAAATGTAACACGTGGCTTGTGCAGTCTGAAACAATTAAAATGATAAAGTTTTAATTTTTTATACAAGTAAAGTATAAATTATGAAATTGGTTGGATATATGAGAATTGTGAATATAACGGATGTATAGAATAATTTAACGTATATGCCTAGTCAATAGCTTTGATTGTGAAAATTAGAGTAGTAATTTTAGGGTGCGTGGAAATTTTGTGGAATTGTGCTTGATTATAAGCAAAATTGATTTATTTTGAACGATTATTTTGATAGTAGAAAAGATCGATTTGTACTTTTTTTTCCTTTTTTAAAAAAAGATTTATGCTCATACAATAAACTCTTTTGTAGAACTTATCAAACAGGTAAGTGCTTAAATATGAGTAAAACATCTCATAAACCCCACAAACACATCCTTATTATTTCTCCCTCAAAAAAACACATGTTTGACTGCTGATATATTTACTTACGTCTAACTGGACTTGAATGCCTTTCCTTGCAGGTGCACATATCTCTAGTCGGACCGGATAAGATGAGGATATCATGGATCACAGACGATCCCACTCCACCGACAGTCAAATACGGTACATCTTCAGGAGTTTACGACACTTCAGCCACAGGAAGCGTCAACTCATACTCCTATGTAACCTATACATCCGGAGAAATTCACGATGTTGTCATAGGTCCCCTTAAGCCAAACACCCAGTACTTCTACACCTGCGGCGACCATTCCTCCGGCCCCGAATTCAGCTTCAAAACTCCTCCATCTCAGTTCCCCATCAAATTTGCAGTCTCAGGTCAGAGCGGTATATATATATCCATTAATATTCTTGCTGGGATATAATTTGCCTGTGTTAGTGAATATTTTTTACCACTCTTGTTAACAAAACCTCTGCATCTGCCCGTGTATCAGGTGACCTGGGACAAACCGAATGGACAAGTTCGACCCTGGATCACATTTCAAAATCGAACTACGACGTCCTTCTGCTGCCCGGGGACTTGTCCTATGCCAACACGAACCAGCCCCTGTGGGACTCGTTCGGTCGGCTGGTCGAGCCCCTGGCCAGCAGCCGGCCGTGGATGGTGACGCAAGGCAACCACGAGGTTGAGAAAATACCGATCGTCCACGACCACTCATTCACCGCCTACAACGCCAGATGGTAATATATATATGGGCAATCTGATGCGAAAATTAAATAAGCAATTAAATTGCTGAGAACGCATGCTTGAACAGGTACATGCCTTACGAGCAGAGCGGGTCGGATTCCAACCTGTACTACTCGTTCGAGGTCGCCGGAGTTCATGTGATCATGCTCGGGTCGTACACGGATTTCGACCCGAGCTCGCCGCAGTACCAGTGGGTTGAAGCCGACCTGAAGAAAGTGGACCGGAGTAAAACGCCGTGGCTCCTGGCGCTCATTCACGCGCCGTGGTACAACTCTAATAAAGCTCATCAGGGGGAGAGCGAGTCGGTTGACATGAAGGAAGCCATGGAAGACCTGCTTCATCAGGCTCGAGTTGACCTCGTGTTCGCCGGCCACGTTCATGCATATGAACGCTTCGTAAGCTTCATTTCCTTCTCCACACTTTCTGATTATATGGTCAAGTTATAAAACGATTTTGCTAGCGTAACACGGTAATTCTGATCGACATGCATGTAGTTTCCTTTTACTGCAAGTATTTGGTTGTTGCATTCTTAATTTGAAATACTCATATGTATCAGGATCGAGTTCACAAGGATCGAACTGACAAGTGTGGAGCAGTGTATATTAACATTGGGGATGGAGGAAACAAGGAAGGCCTTGCTACAGAGTAAGTTGTGCCTGAAATTGTGAAATTTATTTATTCTATTTCCTAAAATTAAACCGTAAAGAAAAAGTAATAAGTTGTTTTGCATGTGTGCTAAAAACGTACTCCCTCCGTCCCACTCTAAATTGCTTATTTACAAACTCTGACCCTAAATATATTATAATATATAAATAATAAATGTATGATGTGAGATATTGTTAGATTTTTCTTTAACATCTATTTTCTAAATATTAATTTTTTATGCGACATTATTATATGTTACTAGAGATATTTACGGTCAAACATGCTCATTGAAAATCGTGAAAAAGTAAATAAGCAATTTAAAATGGGACGGAGGAAGTATTATTTTTGGAGAAAAGCATAAGTCGGTCTTACTCGACTTACAAAATAAACCAGTTTTACTTATAAAGACAACTCGCTAGTGGAAATAGGGGGCCATTCAAGGCAGTTCTTTTAAGTGACTATTTTTATGGTAAGCGGCTTTTCTGATCTTAAGTGACTTCTCTAGTCCCGTGAAACCGTCTTTAATGACCCCTGCCTCCACCTGCGACTTCACCACACACACCCGAATTCCCTCTTTTATAATATAAGGGGAGATAGTTATCTTGTAGGAGTTACTTGGTATTATTAAGTTAGTATTTTCTCAGGCACAATCAGCAATCCGCACTATATCTCAGTTTACCGTATAAGAATTGTAGGGTAATAGCCTTGATTTTTGATAGGTACGAGGATCCACAGCCGGAGATTTCATTGTTCAGGGAGGCGAGCTTCGGGCACGGTGTACTGGACGTGGTGAATGCAACCCACGCGCAGTGGTCGTGGCACCGGAACGACGACGATGAAGCAGTCATTGCTGATTCTGTGTGGTTAACTAGCCTTGCTTCTGACTGTAAATCTGTTAACCTTGTGAAATAATTGATGAACATTGAAGTTTTTTCTGGGCTCTACTGTGAACGTATTGAACATATCGGCCCAATTAAGCCCACGGTCACTATTTTGGGCTTTAAAAGACGGATACGACACCATGCCATATTGAATGATAATGGAAAAGGAATTGGATTGTTGGACAGATAGCATAACAATTATACCGGTGTCCATGTACGTATAACTATTTATTTTAAATAACTTTATTGTATTCCCTCCGTCCTAACACATAAAAAAAGTTGACATTTATAAGCAAATTGTTATGAAAAATTCAACAATATTATATACGATAATATTTTTATTCATAATTCTATTCAAATATTTGTACAAACATTAATTAAGAACAGTGTCCAGAATGTAAAAGTGCAAATTCAGCTGAGACGAAGTGAGTACATTTTATGTAAAGTGTATTTTGTAAATGTGTGTTGAATATATTTTAATCTGTATATTCTTTTAATTATACATGACTATATTACATACGGAGTATACATGTAGTGAAATACACATTTAAAATAAAATAAAAAATAAAACACACATTTGAATATTTGGAAAATACTTTACATCTGAAATAATAATAAAATCCTGTAGATTTAGTTAGGGGACCCCAGATGAGATTTGGTATAACAGAATTCCAAAAGTGTAGCACTTTGTATTGGGGCAGCAATTATGAGACGATAAGCATATGAATTTCTTTGTTTGTCTCGATAAGTTTCCTGGCTCGTGATTATAACATGTTTAACAATCGGAGGACACAATAATAAAAAACTTTGGCCTCAGTGTGGAAACTTTTTTGGTCTTTTCGGCTCTAATTTATTTTGGTTACTTTAACTACATCTTTTTCTAACTATTAGTTACCTCCTCGTTGATAAAATATTTCATACTTAAGAGCAATGGACTCTCCAGGTCGAACAAAATACTCTAGCCACAAAACGTGAAGACTCGACTAAACTTTGTCTCACGTAAAGTATTCCATTTTAAAAATTGCAAATTTAATAATATATTTTTTATCACAATGCACAATTGAGATTGCGAAGGTTTTCTGTTAGAACGCGTAACGATTAAACTAATCATTAAATATTTCATTTTTATAAATTTTAAGGTCAGGCTATGATTATTTATATGCTGAGATTCATTTTTAATTTTTTTTTATAATTTGCAAAATTTTGGGAAAGACTTTTTTGTTGTGAAAATAAGGTTTAAATAGAATAATAAAGAGGTAAAATGTTTTGGTTGTAATATTAAATTTTTATTATACAACTTGTAATTGTTATAAGTTTATGACCCGATTTAATGCAACCCAACTTCTTCTAATTTGCAGATTAAATCTTGATTTTTTACATGACTTATGGAAAGACCATTTTTCAAGAAACGAACTCTTCGTACAATTTGGCACAGGGGAGTACTATGATGGAGTGACAGAATTGTTGCCTACTTATTACATTTGCATTGGAGAGGCTCCGCGGAAGAATAATGTGCACAGCAAACTAGAGAGATTTGCTTTGAAAACTCAACAAACAAACCACATTTGTGATTTGTTCCAAGAAGGAAGAAGAAGAAGAAGACCAAAACAATCCACTTGTTCTGCTTTCCGTTGACACCTGACAAACATAACCACATTTGTTCCAAGAACACGTTTGAACAAACTAACCATGTGGAATGTGGGCCGTCGGATCAACCCCTTTGAAGATTGGTTTAGTGGTCCCGTACTTCGTAGGGCCGCAGGTTAAAATTATGGGAGGCTAAGATCACGTGGAGTAGGGGGAGTTGGCAATGATGTAAATTCCATCATTACCCTTGCAGGGATTGGTATTATGCGAAATCATTCTTTTTTTACCTCTCTCTCTCTCTCTCTAACATAATGCCACACCCTCATCCAATCCTATTTATATTTACACAAAGGTACCGTTCAAAGTCTTCAACGATTCCGAAATGTTTTGTAATTATATAAAGAATAATGTGCATTCATGCACCAAGTTTCTTATTTATTTTTTATATAATTCTCAATTTTTTTAAAGTACATATATCCAGAGGCGGAGTCATGATAGATATTTGGCGGAGGCTGATCTATCAGTAAAAAAAATCTCAATTTTTTTCTAAGCAGAGGGGGCTGATAATTTTTCAAAAAAAAATTACTACCAAAATTCCCCGTAATTTTCGTCTTGGCGGGACTGGAGCCCCCATGTAGAGCCGCCCCTGCATATATCTACCTGGTGCACCTGTAAATTTGGTCAAATTTGATCATTGTCAAATTCATTTGAAATGACTGTTTTACCTTTTTTTCTTGAAAATAAAATTCAGAAATTGGGTTACCTTTCCCAATTCCCAAATCGAAATACACCTAAATCTCAAACTCACAAACCCTAAAATCGTAGTTTGTCGTTTTCTTCTCTCCCAATATTTGTGGCTGGCCGTTCTTCCCTTTTGTCGCCTAAAATAGCTACTCTGACACCGCCATTGTTCTTCTTTCCGCTGCACCACCACTCCAATTGCCGATCTTATTTTCTTCATCTGCAATAATCTTCTTCTTTCATCTTCCAGGTATGCTTCTCCCAATTTGAGTGGTGGCTAGGTTGTGCGCTTGGTGACCGTGATGGTGATGGGAAAACATGGCCTAGAGCTTGATGGAGCTGCCGGAGTTTTGTGGAGAGGCACAACGACGCTAGGATTTTTATAATTGGGCAGGGTTTGGTGGACTGCGAGCGGGGCCGACGTTTGGATTTTCATATTTGGAAGGGGTTTGACTGCACGATGCTAGGGCTTTTGGTGGGCAACACTAGGGTTTGGGAGGGGCGTGCGTGTTGGGGTTAATGGTGATGGAGGGTGGTAGGGTAGGGTTATGGGTGGTGGAGAGGCAGATTGATGAGGATTAGGAGCGGTGGAGGGTGGTGGAGAGACAGCCTGCTGAGGGTTAGGGGTAGTGGAGGGCGGTGGGTTAGACTTAGGCGTGGTGGCCTGAAAAGTTTAGAAGGGTAAAATGGTCAGATTATATTTATCGAAAAATTCAAAAAAACATGTTTAACAAAATTATTTGTAAGTATTAGAATGAGGTAATTCTATTATACTATCAGTTAGTACTCCACCGTCCCAACTCTATTTTGCACCCTTCCCTTTCATGGATGTCTTATATGATTATGCACTCTTTCCAGTTTTAGAAATTTTCAGCCAAATAAAGACCTACTTACCCATAAAGTTCTCAATATTTACATTCTCTCTTGAATTAATAATTAAAACATTTTATCTCTCCCTCAAATTAACTTCTTCTTCTCGTCTATTCCTTTGATCTCCCCCAATACCCTAGCTCTGTTACCATCCATTCACCTTCTTCTCTCATCACCACCGACCCTCCTTCTCCTCCTCCTTCTCCATTGTCATCTCTATCACCACCACCAGTAACTCATCTCCATTTACTCATCGTGCTCTTCTTCATCAGTGTTTGAATCTGCAACATTGAGGTGGTGCGTTATCGGAGAATTTCAACGCATATTCACTGTTGTCGGAACCGACGATAATGGTATGCAAACAAATTGCAGTGGGTGGTGGTGGCAACATTCTCGACCCGGATGGAATCAAGAGGATCTGTGCACCAAGATTTTTAATTTTCAAAAATATATTGAGGGTATTGATCGACTTGGATGAAATGTTGTGTAGTGGCACATTGTATATTGTGTAGGAGATGGTGGCTTTGTGGTTTTAATCGATTGAGAGATTTAACTGATTGATTGTTTTAATAAATTTGGGTGAAAGGTTGTGTAGTGGCAGATTGTATTTTGTACAGAAGATGGTGGCTTCGTGGTGATGGTGATGGCATTAGGTGGTGGTGGTAGCTGTTACAGAATGGTGATAGTTGTTGTAGCATTAGGTTGTAGGTGGGAAGTAAATGAAGGAGTAAAGGGGCTAATATTGGAAATTTACAAAACCAATATTTTTACTCCCTCTTTCTCTCTCTACAAAAAGAGGTGGGACGAAGGGAGCACTATTTAAAGATGATCATTATCTTATACTCTCGTCGTCTCATTATTTTTTACTTAATTATTTTTTCACAATTTAAATGATCATGTTTAACTGTCAATATCTCTTACTACATATAGGGTGTGTTTGGCATAATTATGCTTATAAGCATAACTGACTTATTTTGAGTTATTTTGAAAGGAGAGGAGACCAACTAGCTTCTGCTTTTCTACCAAAAATAACCCCTGCTTATTAAATAGCACATTTTTAGCAGTTTACCAAACACAAAAAGTGTTTAGCTTATAAGCCAAACACTTATAAGTGCAGCCAAACACACCCATAATAATTCCAAATAAAAAATTAATATTTAGAAAATAGATGTTCAGATGAATCTAACAAGAGCTCATGTCATATTTTTATTACATGTATATTAGTTGAAAGGGAAAAGTGCAAAAAATGACTCTATAAGATTGAGAAAGTGCATATATAACCCTGTAAAATTTAAAATTGCAAAACTAACCCTACGTTTTTGTAAAATTGTGTGGTTTTACCCTTTTTTTCAATTCCGGCGTTGACTCGTTGAAGTCAACAGTTGATTAAAAATGAAAAGACAAAATTACCCCTATACTCAAAACTTAAAATGTAATTGACAATTATACCCCTAGACTTCTTCATCTTCATTTTCAACCACATCCCTTAGCCACCACCTGCAACTGATCTGCCGCCATGCTACCACCGCCACGCCACCACCAGCACCCACCAGCACCACCACCTCCTGCACCAAGAACCACCAGCTCCAATCAGAATTAACTCAACTCTTTTTGCCACTATGCCTCGGCCCCGCTCCTCCCTTTTCGCCATTATGCCCCCGCCTCGCTCCTCCATCACCTCCACGCGCCGCCACCCTCAAATCCCGAATCTCCTCTGTATTCAGTTCTTTACCATCTCTGAAACCCATCTCCAAAGCCATCATTTCTCAGATTTTCTATCATTCCATCCAGCATCTTCTTCGTTTGTGTCCAGTCGATGGAGAGGAAAATGAAGAAGAGGGGGAGATGTTTTTTGTCTGGGATTTGAATTTTTTGAGGTTTTGAAATAGGAGCGGCATGGGAGAGGCAGCCGTAGGTAGGTGTAAAATGAGAGTTTTAAGGGAAGATACAACAGCAACGACGGTGTTTTTGTCCAGTTTTCGGTGCGGCATCTTAGAGATAGGGGCCTTCTTCATTTTTCCAGTCAACCAGAATCAGCGGCGTCTTCTTCCCTCAACCAACGACGACATCGGTGGTGTTTTCTTCTCTCAACTAGCAGCGACGTTAGCGGCGTCTTCTTCCCTCAGCCAGTGGCGGTGTCTTTTTCCCTCAACCAACAGCCGCGTCTTCTTCCCTCAAAAATTTGTTCTTCATTTTTTATTGCAATTAGAAAGTTGCAAATGCTATCTTTGTACATTGTAAAAGCTCTGCTATCTAATTGAAAAATGAACATTGTCTAGTCGGCGGTGCTAGTAGAGATAAAAGGGTTTGTGTTATCTTTTTTTAAAAAAAAATTTAACAGGGGTATAATTGTCTTTTTATAAAATTCCGGTCAAATTGGCCGTTGACATTCTGGTCAAAGAAGTTCAGGGTTATTTTTGCACTTTCAGATTTTACAAGGTCATTTATGCACTTTCGTCCAAAACATAGAGTTAGAAACGTACTTTCCTCTAGTTGAAATTTAGGGTTAAGGTTTATAAAATTTGATTTTGAAAAATCAATTAATCAAGTTTTAGTGGGACTAGATGAGTATATCAAACTACTCTACAAGTATATCTATGTCTTTCATTAATGTGAGAAAATTAACACATGTAACAATATTATTCATTGGTAAACGTGAATAGAAAAAGGGGTCACGTATCAATCATTAAGAATATACGTCCATTATACCGATCAAGCCAAAATGTTAATTGATGCTATATTAGAGTCATAGTCTTGTATTGGGAAATCGATATGATATCTGAGACTAACTTATTTTATTTAACTAATGTTGGAATCTTCATTTAGTTAGGCCAAATATGGATGGTCAAGTTTTTTCACATTTACACGTGAGAAGACGTATTAAAAATCTCCACACAAATTACTTAAAAATTAAATTAGTGTAAAAAAATATTGATTCGCTCTAATATAATTTCAATTGATTTTATATGAAATAGAAAGTCTCAGGAAAGATGCACTTTCCATAAGTTTATAAACAGTCCACAGTGGTTTTCACATTATATATTATATTTTTTATAAATTTAAATATTATATTTTAATAGTTAAAAAAGTAATAATATGTATTTGAATATGAAAATACAAAATATATAATATAAAAAATATTTTCAAATTTTCTAAATTTATTATGTAATTTAACAAATGCAGTGTATAAGGTAAAAATAAGTAATTTGTCCATAAACTTATGGACATGCCGTCTGTCAGGAGATTCATTCTGTATGAAAAATGCATGCTTACGCTGGGATCAATGGCGGATCTACCTTAGTGCAAGGTAGGGCAATTGCCCTACCTTTTTTCAAAAAACATAAATTTTTAATATTTTTAGTTAATTAATATATGATTTTTTATTAATGTCCCAGTTATTTTATTTATTTAGACTCATTGCACCCTAAAATTTTCAAAATTTTAGCATAAATTTCCGAGATAGAGGCACCAAATTAAATTGTGACCCACCAAATTAAATTTCCTACCTCCACCCTGGCTGGATAGTTTGAAAGTATCCTAGTAAGATTTTGTTTTTTTGTTTCTTGGCTAAAGAACCTAATCAACAGATGATTTTTGAATAAACATAAAATCAACTTACTAAGTTCATCTACATTCTTAAGTTGACCTCTAACTTCGATGTTCCAATTGTATCATATAGGTGTTTGATTTACGGTGAATGAATAAATAGATGAAATTAAATTTTAGAGAAAAATGATAAAATGACACTAAATTTAAACTGAAAGTACCAATATAACTCTGCAAATTCAGAAAGTGCAAATATAATATTTGACTCCGCTAATTTTTTTTAGTCAATTTTCTGGTGGCCTAATTTTGAGGAAACGATTATTTAGCCCCTGAATTAAAAAAATAAAAAAATAAAAGAAAAAGGTAAAAATCCTCATTTTATATTTTCTTTCTCTCCTCCGTTTTTCTTTGTTTTCTTTCCGTCGTCCATCGTCTTCTCACTGACCAAATCACAATGGATTATGTGAAAAAGAAGACAATGAAATCATGATGACGATGAAATCGATGGAGAATATTTTTGCTTTATGTTGACATCGTCTTCTTCGTCTTCTCTAGCTCGCCGACAATGAAGTATGTGAAGAAGAAGACGATGAAATCGCGATGGCCGGAAACCCTAGCTCGCCGACCAATCGTCATCGTATGGTGAGCTAGGGTTCGGAGGTGGTGGGGGACTGGGGAAGTAGAAGGGAGCAGCGGGTTAGGGTTTCAAACAGAGGAGGCGGTGGGAAGAGGGGGAGGAGGGTGGCGAGGGCTAGGGTTTTCGGCCATCAAGGTTGTAGCTTCTTGGGTTTCCGGATATCGAGGTGAGCGGAGGAGATAGAGAGGGTGGCAGCGGGAGGCGGTGGTTGGTGGTGGCGGAGGTGGTGATGTGGTGGCAGCGGGAGGGGTGTTGGTGGAGGTTTCCGCGCGGGAGGGGTGAGGGAAAGGTGGTGGCAGAGGTTTCCGGTGGAAGGGGTGGTGGCGGAGGTTTTCGACTGCGGAGCAACAACAGTGATGAAGAAGAAGATCAAGGGTATTTTAGGTATTAATTTTTTAGCTTATTAGTCAAGGGTATTTTTGTCATTTCAATTCTTGTCGTTGCCGGAATTTCATGGGTTAACAACGGAATTAGGGGGTTTGGCTATATCGGCACAATTTTTTTCTTCCAAAAATTAGGGTTAGATTGACACATACACTAATTAGTTAGGGTTAAATTAGGACTTTCTCATATTGCAGGGTTCTGTTGGTAATTTCAACCTAAAGTTAATGTTATAAATGTAAATAACCCTAAATTTTAAAAAGAGTGGATTTCTTGACAGACGGTGTTCCCATAAGTTTATGAACATGACAATTATTTTTTACCTTATATACTGCATTTGTTAAATTACATATTAAAATTTGAAAATATTTTTTATATTGTATAATTTATATTTTTACATTCAAATACATATTATTACGTGTTTTAAATTTTAAAATAAAACATTCAAATTTTATTTAAAGATGACAACAGTTAAGGTAAAATGCATTGTGGGCCGTCCATAAACTTATAAAAGACCGCTTTTCCTGACACTTTCTGTTTTAAAAATAGATGGAATATATGAAATTAAAATAATCTTAGTAAAATTAATATA
>JAULKM010000003.1:9432421-9468982 GCA_032355605.1 Rubia tinctorum | reverse complement strand
ATTTCAATTTCAATTTCAATTTCAATTTCAATTTCAATTTCAATTTCAATTTCAATTTCAATTTCAATTTCAATTTCAATTTCAATTTCAATTTCGATTTCGATTGTTGCGTCTTAACTGGAAAGCTTGAAAGTGCTCCAAAAATCACCCTGAAGAGTGTTATTTAAATATTTAATGCACAATATATATTTTATGATGCAATTATAAAATTCGAACCCTAATGTTATCGAGTTTAAAGTGAAATTAAATATATATATATATTAAAATTGCAAACCTTTTACATAATTGTAAATATTTTTCATACATTGTAAACATTTTTTTATCGAGTTTGGAACTCTATTGGAGGCAATGATGAAACACAGAGTGCCGATGAAGAAATATGATTAGATCTTGATGAAATCATTTTCAATTATTCTTCAGCGTTACTTTGAACTACCATGTGTAATTTAACAAATATTAATGTTCATTTGACCTATATATTTCATACTGTTTATATTTGTTGAACTGATTTAAATTACATATTGAGTAATAACCCTGAAGTTAAGTCATTTTGAGAAAATTTACAATTAATGAACCGAAGTGAAATTTGATACTGCATACTTCCATATTTTAAAACAATGATTAATAATTTAGATAGAATTTATGTGAAAGTGATAATTATATGTTTTTTCTCAATATTTACCTTGTAGATTTTACGGTATTCAATCTTAGTGAAATTCATAATCAATATTTTAACACCCAAGTGAAAATTAATTAAATGATTTTAAAATCCATGGTATTTATTAATTTGTTAATAATTAATAATATATTATGTTAATTGTATGTTAAATTAAACATCTATGATACTATGTAATCTTTTCATAATCACAATAAATTATAATAATTCATACATTCAAATATGTACAACATTTACTATAAGTTTCATATTCATAATAGATGAAAGAACTTTCTAAATTAAAAAATATTTGAATGTAGTCAAAAGTAGACGATCTTAAATTATTAGAGTTGAGTTGATTGGAGCTGAAAATAGTTGAGTTGAGAAGAGCTGAGAGGAGCTTGAGAAGAGTTGAGAAAAGCTGAGTTGAGTTGATTGAAGCTGAGATGAATTGAGATGAGCTAAGAAGAGTTGAGAAGAGCTGAAAAAAGTTGAGCTGAATTTATTGGCGTTGAAATAAGTTGAACTGGACAGGGCCTAACTAGTATTCATAGATATATACGGAAAAACCATTAAAAATGGGTGTGTTTACAAGACCGGGTGGGTTCCGAGCTCGTAACTTATAAATTCGGCGTTTATATTTTTACTCGAAAACAGTTCCGAGCTCGTAACTAGTATTCCTAGATGTATACAAAAAACCATTAAAATTATCTAAAATTTTAAATCGAAAATGCTTATCATGATCATCCAATAAAATATATTTTTTATCCAAACAATAACATTTGTCTTGTTCTAAGGAAAACTTCCCAAATAACCAAAACATAGTTCAAATCTACCAAAATGCTCATCTTAACTTCATCTACTCATCGTTTCCAGGGTCTTTGACAAACATGGCTTCAATGTCGGAGTCGGTCTTCTCAGGCTCTGTATTCCCATCCTCTTCTTCTTCAACATTGCTTCCATCATCATCATCATCTGACTGTTCGTGCTTGAAGTTTGGCATACTTTCATTACTAAGCTCAATATGGAGGCTGCAAGATTTGATGAATTTGCCGTGCAATGCTTCAGCCGCTGCTAGCTCTACATTAGAGACACTAACTTCGCTTTGAAGGCACGACATGTACCTTTTGAAGGTACTCACCCATGAACCTCGACTACCTATAAAATACAACCACAAGTTATGAAATGCACATTATATTAAGTATAAGTCTTTAAATGTACTTAAAATTGAAAAACTTTCACTACTCATGAGATGAAGATGTCTCTACCCTCCCCATAATAACATCTCTCCCTCTCTTCGCTGCCTAGCGGATGACCTAGTAACCATGCGCTAGACCTATCTATTTACCCCGTCCAAGACCAAATGTTTGTGGTCAAACCTTGCCCCATCATAGTACTTAAAATGCAATAGTTTGTTGACACACAAAACCCTCCACTTCTTGATTAGAGTCGTGATCAAGCCACCATATGAAATATCTTTCTTTTTACCCACTGTGACTTTCAGCATATTCATCAAAAATATATATCCCGGGTTAATATTTACCCCCTCCATCACGTAGTAAAAAAAAAGGTCCCAAGTTATAGGCTCACATGCATGGCCACACGACGAAAGGACATTTTGGAAAATCCACTCATAGACTAACTTATCCTCGACAGACAATACCCTCACATCATAACTCTTAGCATGTCCTGGCCTCGAACCCGACCTATTGAAATTTTCCTTAGTCATAACAACTGTGCACAACGGGGTGACCTTCATAACCTCATGTCAATTCTATTGATGAAATTTCAATGGGTCCATCATTGCAACAAACCTCAACTTTGTAAGGTTGGTGTATGAAAATCCTAGGGCATCATTGGTAGAATACTTGTAACGGATATTGTGACACCATTTACCTTTGTTTGCTCCTTATTGTTACTACCTTTACCTAAACTAGCATAGAATTTTAAAACCTCATCATAATGGACAAACTCATCTAACAAGAGCAATTTATCAAAATCTGAGGACTCAAATTTCTCAATAAAATGTCCTAGGGCTAATGGCTCTACATCCGATGCACGAATTACCTTACAATTTGTACATTTTCTATGATGGAAGTCAGAATTCCTCTGTTCGGCACTTTCATTGAAGAATTTCTCCGACCTTCGCACCTCTTGGATATGTTGATGGCTACGAGCCAATGCATTCCCCGCTCCACCACTCGCTTTTGCACCGCGATACCTATGACCTGTTTTTTTGGATGTGGATTGGATTGAATTGGGTTTTAATGAGGTATTCCTGATGAATCAAAGAAACTGTTGTACACCATATATCATCTTTTTCTACAAAACAGATCCTGGAAGTGATTCTGGAAAAAATGTTCCAACGATTAAGTCAGTACTCTCCTTCAGAGAATTAAAATTTCTCAGTTTAGTCTTACTTACCTTCTTCAGTGTTGCTCTCCTTATATTTATAGATGTCCACAATCGTGGTTCCATTTTTTTTGCATCCGAGATCGTGGGTTGCATCATGGTTCCTACAATTTTGGTTCGTGGTTAAATGCTAAAACATGGTTCCTCTTTTATCAGTTTGTGGCCAAGCCTTTCCGACAAAGCTCCATTTTTCTTGGTACGTTAACCTTACCCATGTTTCAGTTCTGGGATGGGCCTAAGAGACAATAGCATTTAATGTGTGAGTTAGTGATATGGTTCATGGGCTAGGTATACACCATAAGCCCCCCTAGCCATGAAGCATTGGAAACACGATGTGATAACTTCGCTTGTGGAACATATACACACTGTTGTTTCAGCTTCATACCAATCACACTTAGCATATCCAAAGTTTCTTTCGAGTCTTGCGCAAAGTGGCATATCCTTTTGTTTTTGATAACCATGTAGTTCACACATGCCTCAACATTTTGGCCTTTTTGATTGCGAAATGCATTGTCGACTACTCTCTGACATGAAGCTCTTGCATTTTTTAGGCCATACGGCATCTTCACATAGCAAAATACTCCGAAGCTCGTTATGCAGGCTGTTTTTTCTGCATTTTCTGGGTTCATCAGTATTTGGTGATATCAATTATACGAATCCAAGAAAGATAGAACTTCGTAACCTGAAATTGTTTCTATTAGCTTATCAATTTTAGGCAAAGGATAACAATCTTTTGGGCACACCTTATTTAGATCAATGAAGTCTATACACACTCTCCATCCTGCGTCAGCCTTCATTACCATCATAGGGTTTGCTAACCAATTTGGATGGATTACTTCCTTTAGATACCAGTCTGAAGCAATACCGTAACTTCCTCTTTGATCGCTTTCTGTCTGTCACTAGCAAAACTTTGTTGTTTTTGCTTGACTGGCTAAATTGAATCACTAATATTCAGAGAATGAGTAGTAATTCCTAGATCGACTCCTCCCATGTTCTGTACATTCCATGCGGATGTATCTTTGTGACTTCGCAAGATTTCTATAACCTTTTCTTTCTCGTAGTTTGGAAGATGCTTTCTTATTTTGACAAACTTAGAAGTGTCTTTGTCATCCAAAATAACAACCTCCATTTCTTCTCCTAGATCTATTGGAGGGTCTGATTGCTTGAGTAAGCCATTATCTAAGATAGTGCTAACCATTTTTTATGCTCCACATTTCTTCCAGTTTTCATCGTAATAACCATGCACTATCTGGTTGTTTGCTGGTTTCCCCTTATTATTGCGGTTCCTGCTGAAGTCAGGAACTTCATTACTAATTGGTATGGTAACCATATTGCTTTTGTTGTATTCATCCAGGGAGTACCGACGATGGAGTTAAATGGACTTGGTGCATCCATGATTATGAAGTCGCACATGATAGTGCAATTTCTATCATTTTCACCTATGGTAACATACAGTTGTATGTTACCCAAAATTGTCTCCGCTCGCCCCTTAAATCCTACAAGGGAGGATGTGGATTTATTTAGATAAGTCCGCTTGAACCCCAACTTATCAAAGAAATCAACAAATATGATTTCAACTATGCTCTCATCATCCACGAACACTTTATAAACCGTGGCATTTCCATTCTTAGCGATAATGACCATAGGGTCATTATGAGGCGAAACGTTGGGAACTGCATCATCTTCACTAAATGTGATTGTCTCGTCTAGATGAAATCTCTTATCAGAAGGCTCTTGTGGTGGAGAATATTTAGCCTTGGCTTTCCAGGCATAATTTGATAGGGTCTCAGTTGATCCATGTATCGAAAGTATTACTCTTTCTGGGGTCTCACCCACTCTGTCTTCTTCGCAATCCATTGCCGCTGTCATCTTTTGATTCTTGCTCTTTGTGTTCTCTATGCCTTGGTTTTTGCTATGGAGCTCTCTACTCTGTTTGCTTCATTGTACCAAATTCCTCCATCTTCTTTCTTGTACTGGCTTAGATAGTCATTCCTCAAATTCTCTTCTATATGCATTCTCAAGTATCTACAATATTCAATGGCATGTCCATGGTCCTTGTGAAAGGCAAAATATTATTCTCTGGACCTCTTTTCTGGAGGTGCTATCATTGTGCAGGTTCACGAAATAACTCTCTGTCTGCTTGCCAAATTTCTTTTCGCGACTTCGTCAAAGAAGTTTCTTGAAATGGCATGACCTGCGCTCCTGATTCTCGAATCTCTTTCCCTTTTTTTACTAAGCCTCTCAGTGTATCCTCCATTATTCTCTTCTCACCTCTCTCCCGCTCTATCTTGCGGTTATTTGCTTCTTCGGTTTCCACACACTGTTCAATATTTTTTTGCAACTCCATTGGGTTTTCAGGCATGTTCTTTGTGAACTCCTTGTAAAATTATCTGATCACATGCCTCATGTAAATGCACCCAACGAAGATTAGAATGACAGATCGCAAACCCGTAGGCTTTTAGTGACGAACCCATTATGGTATTCTGTGAGAATTTCACCACTTAGCTATGTTGTTTAGGTCCGCTATTGTTTTGATAAATTTTCTTTGGGTGTAAGAGGCCCAAAAAAATAATCTAACAATTGTGCCCAAGGCTTAATACATTTGTTTGGTAAGTCTCTGTACCATGTAATCGTCGTTCCCGATAAGAAAATAGGGAAAGCCTTGCATACTAACTCAATTTCCGCATCGTAAAATCTTATGTTGTTGTAATAGGAATGCAGGAACTCCTTGGAGTCTGTTGTCTCATCATAGATCTTAACATACAAATGTAGCTTGAAGTCTTTTGGCATCTTGGAATCACGAAGATATGGTGCCAACGGTGACTTATCTGCATGATTTCCTACCACTATATCCCTTAACTTATATTCGTAATTGAGGCTCTCATGTTTTTGAATTGTTTTTTTACTTATTTTCGGGGGATTTTGGCTTGATAGTGGCTAAGAATTGATTGTACTTATGTTCTCTGTTGGCTCTTAGAAAAGTTGCGAACGCTCTTCTCACTTTTTCTTGATTTGCGTTCGGAAATTCTGCTTCGTCTTTGTCATCTTTCGTATCTTCCTTATTGTGCTCCTGATCCTTACTAAGGGTCTGTTTGGTAGAGCTGTGCTTATAAGAAAATATGGCTTATTTTGAAAGCAGGGGGAGACCAGCTTCTGCATTTCCCCCAAAAATAGCTTCTGCTTTCAAAATAAGCTGATTTTTAGCAGTTTACCAAACACCAAAAAAGTGCTTTGCTTATAAGCACAACAGCTAAAAAGCCCTGCCAAACAGAGCCTAAGAAGATGCGCTTGATCTTGGCCGGAATGCATGCTCTTATTGCGCCCAGCTATTCGTTCTTGTGTATGATGATTCTGGCTTCTTTCACTTCTTGTGAACACCATTGTTTACCTTGAAGGGAATGAAGGACTATAAAAAATTATATCCCCACAGACGAGGCCAATGATGTGTTATTCATGATTAAGCAAAGAAACTGTTGTTCAGCGTATATCGTCTCATCCTGCAAAACAGATTCTGGAAGTGATTCCGGGGAAAATGCCCTGTTAATCAAGTCAGTGCTCTCATTCAAAGAATCAGAATTTCTCAGTTTAGTCATACTTACCTTCTTTCATGTTGCTCTCCTTGTATTTATAAATGTCCACAATCGTGGTTCCATTTTATTAACGTCTGAGATCGTGGGTTACATCATGGTTCCTACAATTTCGGTTCGTTGTTAAATGCTCAAACGTAATTCCTCTTTTATTTGTTCGTGGCCAAGTCTTTCAGACAAAGCTCCACATTTCTTGGTTTGTTAACCTTACCCATGTTTCAGTCCTGGGATGGGCCTAGGGAGCAGTAGACTTTAATCTGTGGGTTAGTGATATGAAGAATGGGCTAGGTATACACCAGGTTTATGAATGTGAAATTGGACAATTTGGAATTTGGTGATTAGGGTTCTTGACAGGTCTTCAATTTTTTATATAGTAAGATTAGGTTCCGATATTAGAACCTATTGTGTTTACTTAACATAGAAAATATTTGTTCCACACTTAGAAACTTTTCCATGAAGGTAATTCCGAGCTCGGAACTTATTTTCGAGCGTTGGTTGAAGACAACATTAAAGGCGGTTTTCAAAAGAGTAATTAATACCCATTTGTTTTGAGCGCCAACTCCCTCCTATTTTCTCCCCCAAAAACCTTCCCCATAAATTCTTTCATAAAATCCTTCAAAATTATCTCCTTTTTCACATATGCATTTCTAAACCACCCAAAACCCTAGATTTCATCACCTACATAACATATTATCCGAAGAATCAACTGCGAAGAGGTTGGTGTTTTGTTAGGGCTTTTACATGTTGAAGAATATGGTCTTCTTAGATCATTTCAACTTCTAATCCCCATATATTGTTCAAAAATTAAATATTAAAGTGTTGGTATTTTTGTGTAGGAGGGTGTTTTAGCTCCATTTTTTCTTTGAGTGTTATTCCTATGATGTAGGTAGATGGTGAGTGATATTATTATCCTTATATGTTATTTTTTATATGAAATTTAATATGTTGTATGGTGGTCATTTGCAAGTGGAATATAATGCTAGTCCTTAGGCAGATTAATGTCATGGAAAAGGACTCTTGAAGAACGCACAGGTTCACACGAAGGAATTTCCGATACATTAGCCAGTGAGAATGATGAGGAAGAGGGGTCAGAGGAGGCCTGGATTGCTAGGACACATTGTAGGACACATTGTAGGACTTCAGAACATAGAATTTCAATGAAGGAGTTAACTTTGTTAATATTAAACAAATTGGGAAAATATTTTTCCAATGAATGTGCTAAGTGGTTGAGTTGGGCAGGGAAAGTTTGTAGAACAAGGGTAGACATCAACTATGATAATTGGCACGAGATCCCTAAAGAATACAAAGACGCCCCATGGATGGAGTGCACGGTACCTATAATAATTTCTTAATTTAATTATGCTTCTAACAATTTCCTTTGATAGAAAGTTAAACTTAGGTGATCGAAATGAATTTGATCATGAGCCTCGTTTGAGATTGATATTCGGATTTTGATGATTTGAAGAAGAAGGAAATGACCATGATGTCAAAGAGTTGGAGAGAACACAAGTATACCTTGTCTAGAGATTACATATTCTCAAGTAGAAAGAGAGATCGTCCATGGTTGACTTATACATACATTCAAAGGGGAAATTGGGTGATCCATAAGAGAATAATCTTGGATAATGAGGAAAATGTTAGTAATTCAAAATATTATTTATCAATCCCTTAATATTACATTCCTTTAGTTTTTACATGCTCATGACATCGTAATGTAGGGTACGAGGGAGGAAAAACAAAGTACTGCATTGAAAAAAAATCTACATCGGATGAGCCGGGGAGAATGTGGATTGGCGGCCCTAGAATTAGTGAAAGAACATTTTGAAAGGGGTGTTCAAATTTCCACTGAGTGGGGGGTACGACCGAGGATGAGGTGTGGTCATCGGTCACACCAATCGATGTGGATGAGATTGATAGGTGTGATCTCTTCTTGAAGAGCTGGCAATACAAAAAAGGTTGATACGCTAAAGCTCAATTAATTGAAGTTATGAGTGGTAAGACCGTATATATTACTTCTAATTTTATTGGGTTTATTTTTTTACTTTAATTATTGTTCATGGAACTATTAAAAGTGTGTAGGGAAACTTAAATCAAGATCAATTGGAGGGTCAATTCATTCCATGGGGTAAGCACAACATCCTTTGTGAGGCAACAAGTAAACCCGACCACCCAGGTAGTGTTAGAGGAGTCAGATCAATTTTGTCCCAAAGAGAGGCATTTGGGATAGTTTGATCCGACAATTGGGTTAAACCATCAAGAATCCACGCGTTGCAAAAGTAAGCCCTCGTAAGCAAAAAGCGGATAGAGCAACAAGAACTATTGGTTCAAAAGTTGATCGAGCACACTGGTCTCCCACTACCTAAAAAATTGATTATTCGACACCATGTTAGATGCCACTGTCTAAAGAATCCCGACACTAACTAGGAGAAGTTGAGATGAACCAACATCTTATTCTTGATCCACCAATAAATGAAGAAAATAACATTGTCAAAGCCATTGTTTCGTTTGAATAGAAGGTTGGTTGGATTAAATTATTTCAATGATAAGTATTTGGCTTCACATTTATTTTACATAGGTTTTTTCTCCCTCAATATCTTGACATCACATTTGTGTGAGCTATACATTGATCAAGGTGAAAAGGGTAGGTCATTCCACGTTGCTGACTGAATTCTACACTAGACGATGCAACATCATCATTCTATTCCAATTGGTGATGGTATTTGTAGAGTTTCAATGGAGAACTCCAAGGTGCTCAAAACCCTATTTCCAATTCTAGATGGCCACTACAAGCGAGTGGGACCAGCTCAAGGAATGTTTCTTTTGTGGCCTCGTTGCCTCATTTACGTAAACCTGATAAAAGATCGTCATTTGAATGGGACCCCCAAATACAAAATCTAAGCCGATCGTTGAAGTATCAAAGAAGACAAAACTCCCTATCACTCGGGCATAGGTTATTAAGGATTCACCTCATTTCGTGAGAGTCTTGTATGATTTCATTGTCAAACACCATCGGAACTCAACGTACTTATTCTTTGGAAATGAATGCGTATTTGATAAAAAACGAGCAATCATTGCATCATGAACTGACTTTGAAAACCTATGGAGGTGTGACCAAGTTAACCAAACGATAATGCCCCTATACTTATTGTAAGTAATATAGCATTTTGCTTTGTTAATTTTTTTTGTAATTCCTAACAATTTTTTAATTGATGTTACCACTTTCATTTGGAAGGTACATGTATTATTTTGCTAACCAAAAGGACAAGGGTTGGATAGGGTATTTGTGCCCAATGTTTACTCAATTAATCAGTTGTACTAGTCAAGAGAGGGTCAACTATATCCGCAAAAGTCTAGGATGAACAGATAAAAAATTATTCGTTTCACCGTATACTAAGAAGTAATAGATACTCACTCATGTCGTTCAAGAAAATCCATTAATGCATTAGTGTTTTATATTTTTATACATACTGTAGAGACCCTTAGAGATTAATATTTAATGTCCCCAACAAGAAGCACATTTATTGGATGGATCCTCTACAGCTCCAGCCGTCCAAGTTGTTTATTAAAATTTTGGGTGACTCTATCAATGGTCCAGGGATTAATGGTATTAAGGGTTTGGATCTAATATAAATCAAGGTGTGATTCTCTTTCCATGTTGCAAAATTATTATTATTTGTTACCAATTTGAATTTTATTTATTAGTACAAGAAATAAGCAAAGACATGGGAATGCGTCTCTTACGTAATACTATACGCAACGGAGTGTGTCCAATATGTGTGTGGGGATTACCTAAAAATTGACGAAGTGAGTATTGAGATGATTCTTTCTAGATTTTTGTTGTAACGTAACATATTGTCCCATTACTAATATTGTTACTACTTTTGTTTCACAGATTTTTCAAAAGGTTTTGAAGCCGTATTCGCAAGATAATATCAACATTGCAAGAAATTGTTTGGATAGGTATCTTGTGCACACCTGTTCCTCTTCAATTGGAAATCCCAATGTGGTATTATGAGAAATTGGTATATGATAACATAGTTGTGTGGAATAGATTTTTGGTGAATTATATTCCTATCTATAGAGTGTTGCTTTCCCAGCGTAGTCTATATATTTTGATATCCAGCGTCATCTTCTCTTGTATTTTGTACAATTTGGATCGGTTATACGAGACATTTTACAAGCCGGTTTATGATGAAATTGGCTGAATTTACTAAATTGTCCGAGGACAGTTCCGAGGGAAGAACTCAATTTAGGCCATAGACAAAAAAATCACATAATTCGATTCACAGGAATTCCATCGAAACCAGGAAGCCGAAATTAATTTCAACCTCAGAACCGTTAATGCTAAGTATCCATTTTCTAGCCCAAAATACCGGTGCACGTCCGGATTTGACACCCGATGGAAGAACATATTCTTAAGGCTGGAACAACATTCCGAATCCGTAAGATATACAGTGTTCCGAGCTCGTAACTGCTTAGAGAGCCCGAGTCTCGGATCAATAGTTCCGAGCTCGAAACTAATTAAAGGCGGTTCTAGATAAACAAGCAACGACGATTCATAACCATCTATAATGGTGGTTATTCATAGACTGTTTCAAAAAGTGCCTTTAATCAAAGAGGATCATAGACATAATCAGAGAAGTCACTCCCAAATGAAAATTTTTGAAGAAAGCGCATTTAATAGACACGTTCTTCATTAGTGTACCCCATTTTTGTACAACTAATATGTAACATATTCGCTCCTACATACTCGTTCTTGGACCTTTGACAACATCCAACATAAAAAAAATAAAAACTATGTACGGCTAAAAGTAAATTAATCCAATCAATCTAATAATCCAAATATAAAACAATTGAAAGGGTTTTACACTATGAACTGATCTCCTAATTAAATTAAATTTAAATTCACGCTCAAACAAACAAAATTCCATAGAGAAATTCTACTACATATTGTTTCACATACTAACAATCAGACAAGTCATGAAAAAATTCGTTTTAATAAATTTTGAGAAAAATTGTAATGATTTATATTATTGAGATATTTTTTAAACTCATAGAAATTTCATTGCAGTAAATAATAACTAACATCAAATCGACCCATTAAATATACAAATTATAAAATGACCCCCTCAACCGGATGGGTCTAAAACAAGAATATGTGATTTCCATATTCTATGATTATTAAATCTCCGCAAGTAATTTCAAATTAGAATCCGCAATAAGCCAAGTTGAACTTAATAACAAATGGTTAAAAGATGTAATGGAGGCCGGACACCATCTAATACAGTTCAATTGATTCATTTCGATTCCTTAACCGCATTTGGAATTATTTTAAATAGAAAGGGAACATTGCTCCAATATTTGAAATAAGAAAATCTATTACACCAGAAATAGAAAAATTAGAATGGTGGAGGCGCTTTCTCAAAATCATATGAACCGGACCGAGCTGGAGTTGCCGGTTTCGGGTATGGATCAGTACTGATGTCTGCCGGCCTGGGTGGAGACTCCGGCGGTTCTTCTGGGTTGGGACCAGTAGGAACCGGTCGGTCTATTATAATCTTTGTTGAGCCGGACACCACTTCAACCGCAGCAGCACACAAAACAAAGACTGCGAGAATCATGATTTGGGATTTGGGGTTCCCCATGCCTGCTTGGCTACTTGCACAATTTTCTTCCTCGAATCGCATGCCTTTTTATATTAAATGCCCATTTAAGAGTAACTCATGTCGGAAAATAGGATTCACCCAACATGTAATGAAATTTTGTCCATGTAACCGACCATGTAGACACGGTTTAAAATGTTTTTTAAATGACACACTTTTCATTTTTTATACGATTTTTTCAATCTCAACCAATTATTCCACACTTTACTTTTTACATTCAATTTCAACCAGTCATTTTTTCAAATTACTCCAAGAGTCTAATATAGTGTGTCATTCTTAGTGTGTCTTGTTTTTTTTAAAAAAAAATTTGATTGTCAAATATTTTATTGTGGTCCTAACTAAAAATAAATACTCCCCCTTACAAATAATTTCATATTTTCCTTTATAATCAATCCCACAAATAGCATTCTATTTGTAAATTTTACATTCATAGTCATTCACTTTAAAGTCTTGACCGTCTTTTGATAAATTTATGAAAAAATGGGGTTTAATTAAAATAATAAAATGTATAAGATTTTAGTTGCAATATTAAAATTTTACTAAGCAACATGTAGCAGTTATAAAACTTATCCCGATTAATGCAACCCAAAAATTTTATTTTTATTTATTCTATTTTGCAGTTTAAACCTTGATCTTTCGATGACTTATGGAAAGATCGTCTCTCAAGAGACGGTCTCTCAATCTACTATGTGTACTCCCATTAAATACTTAAATTTACCATTATTTGCTACTTCTCCATTTCACTGTATTTGTCACAATTATATATATATATTTTTATATTGGAGCACATTTTATTTTTGGCAAAATTCTTTATTCATTCTAATTTTTACTTTCTAAATTTAATTTCATCTACTCATTTCATTCACATAATTTCAAACACCAAAAGTTATGGTGCCAAACACGTAAAGAGAAACATATAAAGTGCTTTCTGACACTATTCACGACATCACTCGTTCAAAAACTTACAAAAGTTCATTTTAAAGATTAAAAAGATGCCGCCACATCAGCTTGCAAAAAAATAGTAAAAAATAAATAGGAAGTTAATTGTGGAATGAAGAAGGTAGATTATATTATATTATTATAAAATAAACCGGCCATTTTAAAATGTTAACGTTACATTGATCAAAAGATTTGATTAGTCTAATTAAAATCTAAAGATGTAGTTGTGCAGAATAATGAGAATAATTGTGGCTTACCCAATTGCTAGCTCTGACACTCTTTATATATGAATAATAATTATATGGAAAAGTCTATTTTAGCCTTATATCCTAATACACCTCTTCAATCTATACGAGGTGCAATAACGGATAGAATGGAAAGATGTTTACAAAATAACTCACTAGAAAAACTTTTAGTAAAAATATCGGCAACCTATAACTGTGTAGGAACATGTCTAACCCGAAAACCTCCATGTGCAACCATTTCACGAACAAAGTGGTAGTCAACATCAATATGCTTACTACGATCATGATGAATCGGATTGGCAGCAAGATATGTTGTAGAAACATTACCACAATAGAGAGTAACAGGATGACGAAGAAAGTATCCCAAATCAGCAAGTAGCTGACGAAGCCAAATCGTTTCAGCCGCTATATAAGCAGCAACCCTATATTCAGCTTCAATTGAGGATTTTGACACAGTGGGTTGCTTCTTAGAGCACCGGGAAATCAAATTCTTCCCAAGAAAAATGGCATAGCCAGTGGTAGAACGATGACTATTAGGACAACTAGCCCAATCTGCATCAAATTAAGCTAACACTACCGCAGGAGAGCTCGCCGAGTGGAGAAAAAGACCAAACTCCAAGGTACCTTAAAAATACCTGATAATTCTCTTCACAGCATGAAGGTGAGTAGTGCGAGGAGCATGCATAAACTGAGAAACCATATTAACAACATAACCAATATCCGGACGAGTCATAGTCAAATATTGCAAAACATCAACCGTGCTACGATAATCTGTGGGATCAGCAAGAAGGTCCCCATCAACAGATGACAACATAACTTTAGAAACACATGGTGTGTACATATTTAACTGTATGAAAATGAAATTTCTTTACAAAATCATACACATATTTTTGTTGGGACAAAAACAGGCCAGAAGGAGTACGCAACACTTGAATACCTAAAAAATAATGGAAATCCCCCAAATGTTTCATATTAAACTGAGAAGAGAGAATATAAATGAGTTTATAAACTAGAGCAGAACTACTACCTGTGAGAACAATATCATCCACAAAAAGAAGTAAAATAAGCTTATGACCCTGGTATTTTAAAACAAACATAGAGATGTCACAAGTGCTACATTTAAAACAATGGATAATAAAAAAATGCTGAACCGAGAAAACCAAGCTCTTGGAGTGTATTTCAACCCATATATGGACTTACGTAAATGACAAATGTAATTTGGCTTTGAAGGATGTGCAAAACCCTCAGGCTGGCCCATGTAAACTTCTTCATTCAAAAACTCATGCAAGTAGGCATTTTTAACATCTAATTGACGAAAAGTTCAATTAAGAGAGACAACAATAGTAAGAACCAAACGCACAGTAGTAGGCTTCACAATAGGACTAAAAGTTTCAAAATAATCAATACCTGTCTGTTGGTGGTTGCTGAAAACAACAAGTCTGGCCTTGAACCGCTCCACAGACCCATCAGAATTGTATTTAATTTTATATACCCATTTACAGAAAGTACATGACGATTGTAGTCGCAAGATACCAACTCCCAAGTATCATTTTAAATTAAAGTCGTATGCTCATCAAGCATGGCCTGACGCCAATGCGGATCTTTAGATGCCTGTTTAAAATTAGAGGGTTCTAATTCTACTACATCTATTTTTAAATCCATTAGGCGACGAAGTTTTAAAATACCATCTTTAAGACTAGTAACTATAGGATGAGCATTTGGAGCAGGTGGTATAGGAGACGAGGTAGCAGAACCAAGAGAAACAAATAACTCCGGACTCAGAACTGACTCGAGAGAAGTGATAGGTGAAGACAAAACAGACACTGGACTCGGAGATACATGCTCTGGCAAAGAAGACACTAGAGAGATCGATGGAGGACTGAGCTCGATAGGAGCATGAGAAGCCTTGACTTTCACCATCGGTGTTAAGGATGGAACAACTGGTGAGCTGAGTGAAGACGTCGAGAAGGGAGGATCCGGTAATGGGGTCACAACAGAGACTGGCGTAGATTCTGCTTGAACGACGACACTTGGGGATAACTCTGAACTCGACGAGACCACTGTAGGAGACCAACTCAAATTTAAGGTAAGAGGAGAGGAAAATGACAAAGTTGACTTGGTAGGGACAAGACTACGATGGGGAAATTGTTTCTCGTGGAAAATAACATGACGACTGATATAAACACGACCCATAATGGGATCAAAACACATATATCCCTTGTAGTTAGAGGCATAACCAACAAAGACACAATCTTTCATTTTAGGATGTAATTTATATATTTTAGAATCCATCAAAAGTGGAAAAAAGGCAAAACAAAAAACCTTCAAAAAATCATAAGATGGTTAACGATGAAATAACTTCTCAAAAGTTGAAATACCCCCTAAAACTGAGCTCGGTAGGCGATTTATGGTAAACACTGCTTGAAAAACAGCATCAACCCAGAACTGAACAGGCTAATCAGATTGAAGTATCATGGTACGAGCCATTTCAATAATATGCCTATGTTTACTCTCAGAAATCCCATTTTGAGCTTGGGTGCTTGGACAAGATTTCTGAAAAAATATTCCTGATTTTTGAAAATGTTGAGTAATAGTACAATTATCAAATTCCCGTCCACCATCACTTTTAATTTTTTTTAAATTTTGCAATTAAAAAGATTTTTAACCTTGTTTTGAAAGTTCAAAATTTCTGATTTTCAACGCAAATGATAAATCCATGTAAAAGAGAAAAATCATCAAAAAATAGTATAATAAAGAAACACTTTTTTGATAATACTGATGATTGCCAAAGATCACTATGAATCAAATACAAAGGATATGAAAACAAAATATTGAACTGTTTCAAAAGGCAATCTATGAACCTTGCCCAATTTGCAATAAATACAATGGTAATGAAATTTTGAAGTGTAATTTTATTGGAAACTAAAGATCCTATAACTTTATAAGAGGTGTGACCAATACGAGCATGCCAGATATTTCTCAACTCTTTAGTAGCTAAGAACGCAGGTATAGATAACGGAACACTGACTATGGCAGGTTGAATAGGATATACACCATCCTTACTGTAACCCCGAAGTAGCAGTTTCCCTATGGTCTTGTCCTTTACCAAAACAGAAGAATCATAAAAATACACAGTACAATTATTTTCTTTACATAATTTATTAACTGACAACAAATTATGTTTAAGTTTGGGGACATGACAAACGGAGGACAAGGTGAGGGGACGACTAGCAATCTTAATATTCATTTTTCTAATATTTTTAATAGTGGGGGAGGTACCATCACCAACAACAAACGAACTTGACCCATTATAAGGAAGCACATTAGAGAACTTACCATCCTAATGAGTCATGTGCGAAGCAGCTCCCGAATCCGGATATCAGACAGAGTCATTTGCTTCACCACAAATAGACAAGGCAGCAAAAGCACGAGTGACACTCTCTTGATTTGATGGTACGAAATTGGGATTAAAACGGTGAGGAAAATACGCAGCTTGGTGACCTGAATTCCAACAAAGACCACAAGAATCAGAAGAGGGGTAGAGCTAAAATTTCCATTTGATAGGTTATTTCCTGCTGACACACTCTATAGGCAATGATAATAGACGATTTTGTCAATTTTTTGAAGAATCTCCTTTAATCGAAGGTTTCAAATTCAAACCTTATGTCTTTCAAATCCCAATCATTTTAAAGGCGTTTAGAATTTGATTAAAGGCAATTCTTAAGGGACCTCCTTTAATAGATGTTGTTTAAAGGCGCCTTTAATGGACATCAATTAAAGAAGATTCTACACAAGAAACTCCTTTAATGGGCTTCAAGGTTTTTGGCCCAAGTTTCTGAAAGCTCTAACTAAATGTTCATGGTTGTAAATAGAATTTAACTTTTGCTTCCTTAGTTTTCATTTTTGGCAGCCGCAGGTAGGATTAACCTATGTTGGCAAAACCTTACTATTATTTCCTTAATTTTCATTTTTATTGAAACTGGCCACAACCTATTCCTTCTCCTCAATCAACCTTAACCTCCCCACACCTCTTCTCAACCGCCACCTCTCAATATTTCTCCACCACCTCTCAAACGCCTTTTTCTCTATCATCTTTACCGCATGCCACCGCCCATCATGCTGAAGGTTGACTTTGTTGCGATTCATGCCAAAGGTTTCACACCTTGTCGATTTAAGTTGTCTCTCATTGTTCAGCCTCTTTCTGTACGTAGGAGGGCTCAACCTGGAGGGTGCGCATTTTTCTGGGATTTTTTTTGGACGTCGAAAGTTCACGACACTGAAAAAGAAGAGGTTCATGACATCGCGTTCCGGAGTTTTTTTTCCAGGGCATCGGGTTTTTAAGTATCACATTTATGGGCACCGGAAAAGAGAAGGTTTACGACGCCAGAAAAGAGAAGACTCATGGTGTGTAGTTGATGTGTTGATTTTGTTTCACCAGAATGATTGGTTTCTGACAGCTTTTTTAGATCCCCAAACTTAGGTTCCGAATTCAGAAATGAATTTGAATTCTAATTAAAGGCGGTTTTTGAATCCCCTTTGATTGTTGATGATCAATGGGGGAGCCAGAGAAGTCACCCAAAAATGGACTTCTCTTTTGCGATATAACTATTTTTAAAAGGCTTGTTCTCCACTAGTGAATGTAGCAAACTGAACATAAATCGCTCACCTCAAAGTTGGTTGAGTGACCCGCCCTCTCCCAGCATCGCTAATAAACACAAAACTTTTTTTTACGGGAGGTGCACTCACTAAGTCGAGAGGGGAGAGTTTCAAAGATAAAATTTGCAATGTTGCTCACATTCCTACTACTATGCTACCTTATGGGGTAGATAGTGGCAAGATTGGGGTCGTCAATAGAAATGTTAGGAATCTAAAAGTTAACTACACACAACTGTGATCAGATCGTCAATCCGACCACGTGCTAGGAATAACTAGTGTTGCTAAAAAGGATTGGGGGGTGTTTACTAACAACTACTAACATGTGAAAGCACAAGAGATTGAAACTATATTAAACTAGTACTCGGGGAGTATTTGCGTAACATAATCGGTGTTGTCTCAATCCTTGATTCAATCACATACAAGATGTACAAGCCTATTCTAGTGTTTATGTCGTGGTCGATGGTCAACATTTTCCCATACCTGTCACGTAGGGTGCACATGTAATTTTCCATCGATATTGCCTCCGTAATTAGGGGAGTGAAACAACAAACCTACCTACTGTGTAGATCTGAATCTCCCTCGTACGATTACACCACAGACACTACACCACGAATGCTTCTCTCTAGGCCTACAAAGGCAAAATGGGTGAAACACCTTATCAATGGCTCTAAGGTTGCGTAATGCAAACCCTAGTTTGCTACTAACGCTATCTCTATCTGTAACCCTTCTGGCCAATTTTCTAGTGTACGGTCGATCGTAACATTGACTGGGTAACCCACATGCACAAACTCATACGGTCCCAGACTATCGTTATCCAAAGTACATCTAGGTTTGCTTCCCCAGGGTATATCTATAATTGCGCTAATATGAAAGTAGACTACGGTGTGTGCCAGTCGTAGTGTGACAATCATGCAATTAATAATAACAAGAAGAACAATCTAACATAATAATCATAAACACATAGAAATAGGAAGATCTAAAGAATCTCAAATAACAAACCCCAAATCATGAATACAAATATAAAATCCAAGTTAATTAACTACTCCATAAGCATTGAACCCTAATATTTGATTGGATTTAATGACTTTGAGTAAAAGAAAAATAAAGAGAAGAAAAGAAAAGAAAAGATTTTAGAGAGAAGGAAGAGCTCATTTCTCTCCCTACTCTACTCTTAAGAGTCTAAAATGAGTCTAAACTTAAACCCTAATAAAGTAGATTGATATATATGCAAAAAAATAAGCCAAAACCCCTAGCGGTCGCAATTGACATGGGTTGTACAAAATAGTACGAGCCGTGCCAGTCGGTCAGTCTCATGCTGATACGAGCCGCATGTCCTGGCACAGGTTGTGTAGCCTCGTACTGACACGGGCTGGCTGGTCTGGCACAATTCGTGTAATCTCATGCAGACATGGGCCGTGTCGGCCGGCACCGGCCGTAGGCTGGTGCCCTGTTTTGAACTTCTGATCGTGTTCCCCATGTTGTTTAGCGTGGGCCATCGGCTGGAAGCATTTTTGGATCAATTGAACGACGCTGGTTGTGTTGTTCTTCGCACCTCGTGGGCTGATATTTACATTTTGGAGTTGAAAAGACATGTACCGTTTTAAAGGGTGCGGTCCGTGTCCATACTTAGCCTCATCGACGATTTAGATGACACATGTTGGCTGGTGCCAAATGGTCCGTGCCAAGAGGGTGTGGCACGACCCGTGCTAGATTGAAAGGTCCGTGTTGGGCACCTCTGGCATGTGTCGTGCTATAAGAACAGCCTCGTTTCGGTTGGCTTGGCTTGTGCCAGCTCTTGCCAGTTGGTGGTCGGCCGGTCGGCTGGTTCGTGGCAGTTGACTCCGCCTTCTGTTTTTTACCTTGTTGAACTCTGACTCTTCCTTTTTCGGATCAATTCTATCAACTACCATACTTTTGGTCCATGGCCTTCTATCTATTACAATCCTTACAAATGCTTTCAAATATCTTCTACCATTCTTGTGAATGACCTTCAAATATCTTCTACCACCCTCGCGAATTGCCTTCTACAAGATGATATTGAAATATTCATGAGCAACCTATTAGTAAGATTAAAAAAAGGAAAAATATATAATCATAAACCATTGTTGTTACATATTAGCTCTTTGTTTCAGAGAGTTAAAAAATCCCTTCAAGCTTTATAATATGTTAACTGTTTTTGATGAATTCTTGGCAGTAGTTACGAAAGTTTGGAATGAAAATTCAGTGAATAATTTGCACCAATTGTTTGCTAATTTAAGGAAACTTTAGCACCCTTTGAAGATTTTAAGCAGGAGGAGTTTCAACGATATCAAGTTGAGATCAGATATTGTTGCTAAAAAATTGAACAAAATCCAGGAGTAAATGGGGGAAAAACCTTGGGATCATGTGCTGCAAATGGAGGAAAAAGAGTTAAGGACTGTGGCTATGCAGATCTATGAAGCGGGGGTGGAATTCCTATTACAAAAAACAAAGTGTGACTGGCTTAGAGAGGGGGATGGACCTTCTAGATTTTTTTATAATTTTCTGAAAGCTAAGCAGTATAAGCAGAATATACTTTGTTTAATGGAGGATGATAAACTTGTGACAGGCAAAGAGGAAGTGGAAAAATTATTGCTGGGGCATTTCAAAATATTATAGGGAAAGTCCACACCTATTGAGCTTGAAATTGATGAGGTTGTGATTGCTAAAGGGCCTGTTCTATGTGTATCTCAACAGGTAGAACTGATTAAACCAATAACTAAGAAGGATGTATATATAACATTTTAGGGAATTCAGTCTAACAAAAGTCTTGGATGTGATGGCTATACAAGCCATTTCTTTAAAGCGGCTTGGAAAATTATTGGAAGGGATGTTATTGTTGCAGTGCAAGGATTTTTTACGAATGATGCAATGCCCAATGAGTTTAACAGGACCATTATAACTTTTCTACCAAAAAAAGAGAATCTCCAGACAACATCTGATTAAAGGTCTATCTCCTACTGCTCAACAATATATAAAATCATTACAAAGGTAGTTAAAGCTATAAACGGAACTGTATTGCCTTTTTTGATTTCTGATAATCAATGTGCTTTTGTGAATGGAAGATTTATATCTCATAACATTTTGATTACTCATGAGTTATTGCATACATATAACTGCAAAGTTTCTATTTGTATGTTGAACATAGATCTACAAAAGGCTTTTAATAGCTTGGACTGGAAGTCTTTATATGATCTAATGTGCAGTTTAAAATTTCCTTGGATTTTCATTTTCTGGATTAGGAGGTGTTTGGAAAGGTCAACCTTCAGTATTGCTCTGAATGGTGAGTATACAAAACCTTTTACAGTAATGAATAGGGTGAAGCAAAGTGATCCAGTTTCTCCATTGCTTTTTTGTTGTCAATGGAGTATTTTTCAAGGCTGTTAGCATCTTATTTTGATAGGAAACTAATAGACTACCATATGAAGTGTAAAAACTCTAAGGTGCAGTGCCTTCTCTTTGCTGATGACCTGATGATATTTAGCAAAGAAAACATGAAGTCAGTGGTGGGGATTTAGGAGGTTTTGGCTGTTTTCAAAAAACTACAGGCCTGTCTATTAATGCAGCAAAATCCCAAGAATTTTTTCTCAAAAATTAATGCAGTGGAAAGACAATGCTCATTGGATATTCTGAAGATTCAATATGGAGAGCTGCCAGCCACATATATGGGATTACCTCTGTCAGGTATAAAATGGAATATGGAAAGTTTTCAGAAGATGCTAGATAAACTGAATGCTAGACTGAAGCCATGGGGTAGCAGGAACCTCTATCCTGTAGAAAAAGTGCAGCTTATCAATTATGTATGTTTGAGTATTTCTGCATGCTAGATGAGTATGTTTCAACTTCCATTGTATGCTCACAGCTCCACTGAGAGTATTTGTAGGAACTTTTCCTAGAGACACTCAGGAAGCACAAGGTAATTGGTGTCTATTTCTTAGGAAATTCTGTACATAAGCAATAAGAATGGTGGAGCAGGACTTATGGACACTCTTATCTGGAATAGAGCACTTTTGTATAAATTTCTTTGGGAAATTCAGTCCAAAAAAGGTAATCTTTGGGGTGAAATGGCTGCAAGAATTCTATATGAAAGGTAGAGACCTTAAGGAATGAAAAGAAAAGGCAGATAGTAGTTTTTCTTTGAAATCATTACTGGAGATAAACAGGATGGTCAGATGATGTTTAAACAGATTCATATCCAAGGGGAAATTCATCATTTCTTTGGCTTTTTTGCACTTGCAGAGTGAACTAAGGGAATATGCAATTACAAAAGCAATATGGAGCAAAAACCTACTGCCAAAACACTCTTTTTTCTTCTGGATGATGGCACTAGGAAGGCTATCTACTCAACATAGATTAAGAAGTCTGTATATACATGTTGGAGTCCCACATTGCCTTCTATGTGATGAACAAAAAAAATGAGAACCCAGATAACTTATTTACTTAGTGCAGATTCACTAACAAGGTATTTCAAGATCTTGGTATTGCTTGTTTTTGTGACATAAGGAGTATTCGTAGGTACTGTTACTATAGTTGCAGCAGGAAATTTTTTAAAAAGATATTGTGAATGGTTGTTGCTTGTGTTTTATAACTTTTGGTTGTTGCGGAACAAGTGAAGTTTTTGGTAGCAAAGGTTTAAGCAGCAGGGAAGTCGGCGATTTAGTTGGAAATTAATTTTTGTTTAGAACTTGAATTGGGCCTGTTTTGATTTGGGTTGGTTGTAATAGAAGTGAGGGCTTTGAAGAAATGAAAACACGGTTCCATAAAAAATTAATCGTAGCCATTAAATTGAAGGGTTGAATGGTTGAGATTCGTTCTCACATAAGTGAGTGTTTTCACCTAAGATAGATGTTCTCACATGATCTCAATTCTCTCCCTATATATATAATTCAAATCAATACTTCTTTGTTTACTAAATGGCAGTAAGAGGTCATTTTGACCATGTCCCATGGTGTATAGGTAATCTTTCTAGCTTGGAAAGTTTGATTTTGGATTTAAATTTCTAAGTCTCATTGCTGGGTGCAATTTGGGATCTGAACAAATTGAGGCATCTATGCATAAAAAAATATTTTTATTTTCCTATTGACAATTCCTCTAGTCTTGATGAATTACTGAGCTGCTCTACTATGCTCATAATCTTGGGACAAAAGTGAAAAATTTCTGAGCAAGTTGTCAAATGTACGCAGGCTGAAATGTCACCTCTTGAAAGCTACAAATGCGATTCGGATATCTGAGTGCTTGCTGAAATTAGAATCACTTATTGTGTGAATGGTTGGAAGAAGTACATCCTGAGTTTGAGTTTCACGTTCCTTCAACTCTTAGGAAGCTTACACTGAAAGGTTTTGAGTTGCCTCAGACTGCAATATCAGCAATTGCATAACTACCTAATCTTGAGAGTCTGAAAATGCTCAATGTAGACTTCTGCCGAGCAATATTCTAGAAATTTTTTAAATTGGAAAAAAATAAATTGGATGTTCTCAGGTGGGCTTACATGAATTCTGAGACATATTGTGTGACGTTGTTGCCACCAAGCAAAAGTAGCAAATCATGCTCGGGGAAAAAATGACAGAGAATATTACTACCCCATCAATCTTGTCAAAAGAGTGTGGTTTACTGAATAAAGGGGAAGCCGACTGAAAAACCACACAGATTTCAAATGGATACTCCCTCCGTCCCACCAGTAATTGCATATTTTCTATTTTAGTCCGTCCCACCAGTAATTGCATGTTTTGAACATTCCAAATTTGGCAAGAAATCAAGGCCCAAGATTGCCCAGATTTTTGGCCCACTTTCATCATTTAATCCTACCCCTCCAAACATGTGGGCCACCACAAAAAATTAAATTTTGTGCCCATTCAACTCATGCAATAACTAAAGGGATGGAGGGAGTATATAGTATTTTGATAATTGCACAACAGGTCCTTAAAATTATCAGCATATTTTTAAAAAACCTGATCCTAAATGAAATTTATTATAATTGCATAATAAATCATACCTAAAGTTTAGATGGTTTAAAACAAAAACTTGTGATAAGCATATGATCTATTTTTCCCCAAAAAGTCCAGTATACAAGTATTTATAACATGAAGTCATTATTAAGTTTTAACCTTTTGAAATATTGAAAAATTATCTCCATTTTGAAGTTTATAACTAAAATTATTCATAATCGTATATATTGTTTTTATATTACTGAATTTTAAATTACCCAACATATTAATTAATGTTTTATTTTTTTACTTTTATTGTTAACTAAAATAAAATGTAATTTTTTTCTGACAAGCAATACAATTAAATCATAGAAAAAAAGTGCTTATATAACGTCATGTTCTTTGATAACTGCATATATGATCTCCATTTTGGGGTCAACGTTGATTTTCTCTAGTTTTATGTGAAATGATCCAAATGTCTCTGTGTTGATGTGACATGTAGTTCTCCTGTGAGTGATGATATTACTCTCAACTTTTTTAAAGTGCAGTCCAAAACTGTCATTGACTTTAAAAACTATAAAATTGTCATCGTCGACATTGATGATTTTTTCCTGGTGTTGACTTGATTAGTATAAACAAACTTATCATTTAGAATGTTTATGAATTTTATGGACGTTTTTACCCCTTTTAGTATCACAAATTAACACTACAATTCGTCTTCATTTTCTCTCCTTCCCGCTCATTCATTATTACTCTAAATTGCTCTAAAATTTGAGTCGCTGCCAATGGTTTCAGAGTCGCGTCGCTCCCCACCGCCTCTGCCTTGATGGAGTTTCCATTCTCCAAACTCCGCTTCCAACACCAGCACCGGCATTGCAGTGGCTTATGGGTTCTCGAATCTCGCTCATTCCATGAAATTGGGAGAGTTTATTAAAAGAAATGGGCTAGGGTTGCGAAGAGGAGCGAGCCAACCACGTTACATAGCATACACAAAGGGTTTAAAAGAGTTCACTCATAAAATTGAAAATCATATCCCCACATACAACTATATAAGTAGGTAAAATGGAGCTTACTCGAGCAATTTCCACCCTAAATCAAATGTAATCAACCCCAAAGCTAGTTCGCCCAAGAATTAACACCACCGAGTCAAATGTAAATTGTAATGAAGCCCCAAGAGCGCTTTCAACTTCTTCGTCCGTCTGACACCCCATCATTCACATGACGCCATCCCTTATCATCATCATCATAAGCCTAATGGCCTCCATTAAGTAAAGTTTTGGAACACACCATTTAATCCTCTCCATTTACAAGCCGCCTTCCCTGCTTACCCATGCATGATTATTCCTGCAGCCCCAGACCAAAAAAGCCTTACCTCATCCCTCTCTCCCCTCTACTTTCCCCCCCTATATGAACCTCATTTTGTCCCTCAAACTTCACAGAATCCAAACAACTCTCGTGTTTGCTGCTGCAAACTCCTACTTCTCCATCTTCTCTTCTTTTCTCACCAGACTTTGTAAAGGTGAGGTACCCCACAGACCTGATTCTATGTGGGGTGCGTTTGTTTTGAGAAATAGTAAAAAAACAGAGGGTTGAAAACGTTCTTTAATTTAATTAGAAAATGGTTGGTTTTTTTACGTTGGTGTAATTGCATAAGGTTTGGAGCGAGCGAGAATGATGATAATCATATGGGTTGCTCTTTTGCATTAAACGCAGTTTGTCTGGCTGTCGTCTTTATTAATGATTCTTGACTTGCTATCAAGGACAACAGAAAGGCGCCATTTTCACATTATGGTTTATGATGATGAGTGCCCATTTGGAGATACTCATATTCTCCCTCCTTTTCCCCTTTTATAACTCCCCTGTTTTTCTCACTCTGTTTTCAGGCAAAACAAAAAACAGGAAAAAAAATGGAGAAGATTAACTCTAAGCTCTTCTTGGAGAACTGCTTCATCATGAAGGAGAACGAGAGGCTGAGGAAGAAGGCGGAGCTTCTGAACAAGGAGAATCAGGCGCTGTTGAACGAGCTCAAGATGAAGAGGAAGGTTCCTCAGGGGATGTCCAATTCCAGTAACATCCCTGATCTCAACCTCAGCTCCAGCAGCTCCGGAGGGACGGGTGCCCGCAAGTCCAACAACTGATGAAGGGCACTGCGCCCTCATGGCTTTTGGCAGTTAGGGTAGGGATCCCCTGTTTTGTTTTTTTTAAAAAAAAATTATTCCAGTTGTCTGTCCAAATGGGTAGTTATTTTGCAGCAGAAGCATCAGTTAGTTTGCAGCTAGGAATATGTCCATTGTCTATCCATCCATCAGAAGTAGCACCATTTTGTCTAGTCTAGTGCTAGTATCTTCTACATATAAATTCTGATTATATTATTCTCCAGTACTGTCGCCTTTCTTGTCTGTGTATTGCCTTTTGTGTCATTGTGTGTTTTAATGGAGCTGAGAAAACTACTCCTGTATTTCATATTTCGTGTTTGCATTTAGCCTTCTATTTCTGTATATTGGAGATGCACGTCACGAATACGATATCTTTAAAATGTATACAACATACTATTCCTTTCTTAACCTGATTCTAATTTTTCTAATATTCTAATAGATTTGTATATATATTTGTAATTCGGATATGATGCATTGTAATTTGAAAACGGTACATTGGAAATATACCTTACATTATAATTTTAGAAGAAAATATTTACTCTTCAATTATTTAGACACATAATTGTACATAATCTCATTGTTTACTCGTACAATTCAGCTACTGGCTACTGGAGATACAATACGGTCTGAACCGTACGATAGAGATAAGATATGATTTAGGTTCGTGATTGGGTGTGGGTGTAATTTGAAGTACTAATAATGAAGTTGCAGGTTGGTGCATGTTTGTAATAATAGCATGGAACTTGCATGATGAGCTTTGAATTACTCTAGCAGGTCACTTTTGGTTTACCGATTTCTGAATGAACAAAACAGCTACCCCATTTCTGGCTTCCAATTAAGACCATTGGACCCTAACTAAAACCTGTCCAAACTCTTATGATAAAGGCCATACTACTTCCCTCCTTTCATGACATTTTTTTACGGTATTCAATGATTATGCTTAACCGTCTATATTTCTAGTTACATATACCAATTTCGTATAAAATTTGATATTTAAAAAAATACTCCCTTCTTCCCACCAGTTATGACAGATTTGTTTTTTCACGGTATTCAATGATTATGTATGCATTGACCGTCAATATCTCTAACTACATATACCAATTCCACATAAAAAATTGATATTCAGAAAACATATGTTTAGATGAATTCAACAATATCTCATATAATATATTTATTCTATATATTAATTTATATTTATGGTAAAAGTTTATCAAATTTTATTTTAAAAAAGTAAATATGCCATTATTCATGGGACGGAGGGAGTATATGTTAAGATGAATTAAACAATATTTCACATGATATATTTATTTTATATATAAATTTATATTTATGGTTAAAATTTATCAAATTTGACTTTGAAAATGTATATATATCATTACTGGTGGAGCGGAGGGAGTATAAGAATATGACATGACCCTAAACAATGCATAATCACTTACTTTTGGGAGGAAAAATAAACGGAAAATTTATATGTTAGGGAATTTTGTATGTGGGGTGTTGGTCGAATCACATCTCGCCATGTGTTGAATTATTCATTAATTTTTTCACAAAAATAGTTTGGCATTATGTAGTAGGTAGATTCTTGGACACGTAGCAAAATGTGATTCGACCAACACTCCACATATAAAATTTTCTATGATATAATTTTTTTTTGAAAATAAACTAATGACTAAAGTTGTTAATCATTAATGTAAACAAGCTTAAGTTTTTTGACATTTGTGCTTAAAATGCTCCTCCGCATGCAGGGCCGGTCCTAACATTTGGGGGCATGAAGCAAATTAGAAAGAAAAAAGCCTCTCATATAATATTTAACATCTAATATTTATAAAACGGGACTTCATGTGGAAACAAAATGTAATTTTTACTATTTTCACTATATAATAGTATTATTTTTTTAAATGAGACCCTTAATCGGAAAGTTTGGAACATGGGACAAGCATTTCATATGCCTCCTGGCCAAGCCTGTCCGCATGCTTGCAATGGTTAGGGGCACAAATATACAAATTTGTTATATTTTAGACTTTGTTACACTTTAGGACAAATAATTTTTATAACCCTAAACTATTGTTATTGTTTATCTTAGACTCGACCATTTTATTTTTGTAACCTTACCAAAAAATGTAACATGACGAGTTAAGTTATAGATTCTTATGTGCGCGTGAAATTCCGACTTAACTTTATGTGAACTAACCGTTTCTGAATTGTGATTTACATAAAAATCTGATAGATTTCCATTTGCATAGTAATTAGGTGCATCATTAAGATTTTGCTGTTAAAAATGGAAAACATTCATTAAGAAAAGCAGAGGATTTGTTGGGATGCGAATTAGGATTTTGTGTAACAGCTCCACTCCTGCCTGCGCAACCTGTTTGCCGTTAAATGGTAAATTTAATAATTATTAATAATGAATGCGTCTTTGATGCAAATCACAGAAAAAGAATGATTCATATTTGAATAATAAAAATTTGACGGAGGATCTAATTATCAAAGTTCAGGGGTAACGTCATCAAGATTTGAGCGTATGATTGAAAGTCAATGCAGCCAGCATCCACCGCGCCAGCTCAAAGAAGTGACACGTGCCCCTTTCTTCTGCCAAACAAGATGACCATCAAACAAACTCATCAAATCAAACAAATGCTACTCCCATTAAATTTGGGTCTCCCGTGATTAAGCTTCATTTACAAAATTCAAATTTACCATTATGATTTTCTCTCTACCCACAATTCCACAAGGGTAGCCAAATCTACCAAAGTCAAACTGGACATATGAAATTAGTAGGCCTTCAAGTTTATAGGATTATAATGATGGATGGCTTTGCCGCCGTTGTTGTACTCTCGTGTTTTTCTTTCTTATGTTTAACACACTTTTTATTTTTATATTCTCTCCGAATTTTTAACATTGACACACTTTCATTTTTGGGATAGTTTTTTAATATTGTCTCCTTTCCTTTTTTGACAAATTCTAGGTTGTTTCCATCCACTCAATTTACTTTTTACTCTTTCAATGAATTATCAACTACTAATTCTACCTTCCTAAATCTGTGTCAAAAGCAAAAGTGTCACTCTTAAAAAACTAGAGGGAGTGTGTTTCTAATATTGTACTACATATCTTCTGCGGCAAAGGGTGAATAATTTTCAATCACTAACTTTTTTTTACTTTATAGATTCAATTCTCTAAAACACATTTCAACTTGAAGTGGAAAAAAAACCTAAACCTATAATACCAAACATAGATTTTTAAGAAAAAAAAGTATTTTATAAATTTATGAATGAGTTATAACCCTACGAGTTTAAGGCTTAAATTGAATTAACCTATTCCAAACACATTACTTTCTTCTTCTTTTTATCTTCAAGTAATCAAACATGTTACTGCGTCAGTAAATTACAGTGGAACATGTTTGCATCCGCTGCAAATCCTCCGGGATCTTTAGCAATCACAGCAATATCACAGAGACATCATTTGCTCGAATTCCAATCTTCTAACCACAATTTTGACAGATATGGTTGCGTGATTCTCAATAGTGCTTTTGATTGCAAATCTTCTTATTCCAACATCATCTCAAGTATCTCTGATTTATCCTCTTATGTGTAAACTACCAAAAAACGACTCCTGTTTTTTCCCTTGTCCTTTTGATTTACTAGAAGAAGACAATGGACTTGAAATATCATACTAAATCATAGCAATAGGATGTCACTACAATCCCACAAACAGCAAACCACAGGATTACAAAATGCAACCTTCATTAACCAAATGCATTTAAGCATAAATTCAGTTTTAGAAAACCAACAGAGTTAAGTCAGGCCCATGTACAAAATCTATGCCAGCAGTTGCAGCTCTGTGTGCTATGATTATACAAATCATGGCTCGTGAGAGGGAATAGAAGCCAGATGAACCCCAGAAATCCCGCTATAAACCCCAGACTTGCCATTCCTGTTTGCATCAAAAGGTGATTTTCGTTAGGGTAAAACACACTTCCCCTTCGTAGGTTCGTATCAGGTTTACCGCTTGCCTTGTGGTCTCGGACTGAAGTGACGAAATGACAAAATACCTTTCAACTTTAAAACTATACGCACATAATAAGTTGAAATCATAAACAATCAAAACAACAAAACTGTTTGGCATTTGCATTGAGTCCAGAATCAGAACGGGGCTACTATTGTGTTTGTTGTTAAAGCCACAAGGGGGTAAACGCCAATCCGAAACACAGGGGTAAACTGTCTCTTAACCATTTCATTACAAGAACTTAACAGGACAGGATAATAAGTGATGATTTATCCAAAATAAGGGCTGAATGAACCACACCAACGATAAAAAAGAAAGGGACATACCTGTCTTGCGTGAATAAATAACTGGCAAGCCCATGTAGTTGCAAAACATGTGAGCAATTAGTGGAGCAATAAGATGCCCTATAATCCCACAAGAATAAGACAGATGTAACATATATCATTCAAAAACTAAAGAAAAAGAAGGCGTTTTCTGGTGGAAGGAACTACCAAAAGAAATCTATGTCACGCAAAAGATATAAGCAAATATTACTCAAAGATAACACCAACCAGTTCTGTTAATAACTCACCAGTTCGAACAAATAAAAAACACGCATATGACCCAAACACAACAGTGTATGCCAGTTGGAAACCTGGAGGACAAAAGCGTATCTGTTATGAAATAGGATCCAAAGATAAGATTTAATTTCATACGCAAAACACAGCTAAATCCCATCTAAAATTCCAGTGTCATAATACTCCCAAAATGTGGCACTGCTCTGGCATTCCCGCTCTGGAGTAAATGACAGTTAACACAGCAGCTTGCAGAAACTAGACATTCTGAAGGGGAGGAGAATGAAAAAGAAATCATACCTACAGCCATGGAAGCTTTGAGCCAGCTGTAGTCTTTTCGAATATAGATTTCCAACATATGATTCAAATGAGCTGCAAGTGCATTGCATCATTCAGATTCTTAACATAAACAGGGAAAAAAGCAATACAAATGAGATGGATCAACAAAATAAGAGCAGAACAGAACATATGAAATCTTTGGGACATTGAAACTTCAGCAAGATAAACAACACACAATTTACATCTTGTTTTCCATTGGATACGTGAAGATTATAAAGAAGTAAGATGCATACCCATGATATGTTTAGCCCAGTGAAAAAATAAATGCATGGTAGATAAAATACTAATTTAAAGGTATGTTTCACAAATTGCCAGTCTACATTTCTTAACAGCTGTATTTGTACTTAATGAGAGAGAGTCAAAGTTCCAATCCTACAAGATACATTCAAAGAAACTAGTAGTTAAGATTAACTTTTAATAATTGCTTAAAACATTTCATCTAGAACAAAGTAAAAACATAATTTATTCACTAACCTAAACTGAAAAGGACTGGGCAAAGAAATACAGCAGTATAAGTTTTAAATCCCCCACATAAAAGGAGGGGTAACATGCAAGCTCTGAATACCAATTCCTCTGTAACTGGTGCCTGCATAATATGTACTTAAATGCATTAGTATTGACAAGGGGAAATGCCAAAATTAAACATGACCACCATAAGGCTCAAGAAAACTTGATTCTTAACTAAGAAATTACAAACTAAAAGGCATTAATCAAAACTAAGGGACTTTTCACAATATTAAGAATCAACAATAGGTAAAAGTTTCTCATACTTACAGCTTGAGGAAGCACGGGGGGGATTGCATGACAAGAAATGGATGGCCAAAATAAGAGGAAGGCACTAAACATAAAAGAAGTCAGTGCATATACTAACCACAATATAGTTACGCCAAGCTGTCACATTGCTAGCCATGGAATATATCCAATTGATGAGTCTTTCCGGGATGCTTTTCAAAAAATCAATTATCACACTTTCTCCACGACTTTGATGCTTCTTGCACAAATCGATAACATCGAAAACCTTGTGGGTAAATGACCCGGCATACATCAGGGAAGTCAATGAAAGAGGAAGGATCAGAGCTTGCCACTGTTTCACACATAAAATTCCATTTCAGCATAAATCATCCTCTTTTAATCTGCAAGCGAATCGAGTGGTATCAACTAATAAAACCACATGCATAGAAAGGCTCACGGCATGAATTAAATAATGCAACCCCAAACACAATACTCAGAACATGATCCAATCTCATGCCATAAGCATTGAACACATCTGCTGTCTGCCACCTGGTCTGGCACAATCAAGCACGAATACCAGAAAAAATATGAGCAACAAAACTACAATGATTAAATCTAAAAACAGAAAGGTTATTAAGCTATGAAGTTAAAACATTAACAATAGCAACTACTCCCAGTCCCACTGTCACTGTGCTACCAGTGTTTAACCAATAACGCAATTAATAAATTATAAAAAGTGGAAATTTTGAAGATATATACTACTGAAAACTTCCCAACGTGATAATATTCTTACTCATGTACTAATCAAATTTAGGCTCTTTTTTTAAACTTAACTGATAACTCCAAATCAGTTCAGTTTTTGTTAGTAGTCAATTAAACAGAGCTCGGTCTGTTACCAGCAATAAATTGCGAGAAACTTTCACAAAAAAAAATAAAATCCACGAGCTAAACGGTCACAACAGAAGATCAACTGTGGGTTACAAGATCCTAATTGCGCACGCGAACTGAAATGAAAAGGGGACGAGTACTTACAGGGAGGATGTAGGCAGTGGCGATAAGCGAGATAAGGGAAGCGACGGCGGCGCATACGAATCGTCGAATTAGGAAGGAATCGTAGGAATTGGGCGGAGGCAAACGGAGGATAAAGGTAGGAGCATAAAGAACTGCAACATAAAAGCACGGCCATGGAAGTACACGCCACCACTGCTAATGATGCTGTGCCCCCTCCCTCCTGCTCCATTTCTGCTATTGACTTCGAAAGTTTCTGCGTTCTGGAGGAAGAAACTGATAGGTACAGATTCTCGGATTCCAATGAACTAATAATACTGGGGAGAAGAAGAAAAATGAAACTGGCGGTTGCCTTCGGCTTCTAGGCGCCTGTTTTTGACGACTATGGGCTCGAGTTTCTCGTTTGCTTTTTCTTCGTAATTCACGGAGAGTCCAGCCCAAAAGTCCTAGACTTCTGATGCGGCCCATTGCTTCTTAGATTATCAAGTGACACCATGTGAGGAAGCCCAAGATAACTAAGGGTAATTAGGTATTATCCCTTTTCTATAAGATTGAAGGAGCTGGAAACATAATGGCTACGCTGAGAGTTTCATAACAGAATTGTAACCATGGAAGTTAGTTGGTTGGAGGAAGCTGTTGCAGATACTAATAAACAGCTAGGGAAGGAGTGATGGCATGCGAATTGAGTGTAATCAATCAGAGATTCAGAATGGCTCTCTCTTTCAACCTTTCCAAATCTGTTCTTCTCCTCTTCTCGTTTCTGTATTCTTTTCTCTATAAATCTATTTCATATCAATAAAAACAGTAATGATAAAAAGAGTGAAAATTTATAGTGAAACTGATATGGCAATACTGAAAAGACAAATGTATCATAAATTAGTTTCAATTTTTAAGGAAGGTGATAAGTGATTTAGTGTTTTACTATCATCCACGTGATTGACTGTGAGTTTCATTATAAATTTTCACTCACCCTAATATATCTACTTGTTCGTAACACACCAACCTTCGTTATTTATGCTTGATTTTTAAAAGATAAATTTCTATTTTAAGTTAGCATAGTGAAAAAATTGATCACGTTAATAAATTTTTATTTATAGGTGCTTTGGTATTATGAATAAAATGGCATAAACACCCCTGGTTGGTAATAAATATGAAACCAAATAAAAGCAACAAAAAAATCCTTATTGTAGTGTGCTTTGTGGTTATGAAGAGAAATATATCAATTTTAACGATGTGATTTTTTTTCAAAAATAACTAACAACGGCCTTGTGGGTTGTCTAAATAAATAAAGAGAAAATAACTAAAATATCCCTAATAAGAATTAAAATAAAATCAAATAAATGTAAAGAATACTTATCATAATGTGATTTGAGATTAAGAAGGAAATGACACATAAACCCCTGATAACAAAAATAAAACTTTAAAAAATATCAAAGAATCCATATCATGTTGTGGTTTAAGATTAAGGAGAAAAATGAAAGAATTACCCTTGCTTGATAACAGTGGCGGAAAACCACATTTTCAGGAGGGACGGGGCAGGGCGGGGTTGCGGCTAAGATAGGAGGGGCGGGGCGGGGCAGGGGCGGGTTTCATATATAGTCCTCAGTCATCGGAGTTTAGGGGGCGACCGCACCGGCTCGCCCCCTAGTTCCGTCGTTGCTTGATAATATGAAACCAAACAAAAGCAAAATAGTTTATCTGAAATACCATGTACATGATATTTTTAATATTTCAAGAAACATATTTAACTATTAATATATTTAATTAAGTATAATAACAACACATAAAAAATTAATATTCCCTCTGTTTCTCTATTAATGTCACCATAAGTTTAGGTGCTTGGATTTATGTGAACAAAATGAGTAGATGAAATTGAACGAATATTTCCAAAAATAAAAAGTGTGCCAATATAAAAGAAACAACTCAAAAAGGAAAGTGTGCCAATAATAGAGAAACAGATGGAGTATTTAGAAACTATTTGTTACAACGAATTCAACAATATCGCATATGATAACATTGTTGTTTAGATATTTATTCAAATATATGGTCAAAATATAACAGTTTTGACTGAAAAAAGTCTCATGTACAGTTTGAATTGTGACAGAGGAAATAAATACTCTAATTGATCATAAAAATGAACACTTCTACAAATTAGAGCTATCTTAACACTTTCATTGCAACACTTATTTAAAATGTTAGAATAACTTATAAAGTGTTACTTAAACCTTGGAAAAGTGTTACATAAATATTGAAAATGTGTTATCTAAATTTTAAAAAGCGCTACGTTACATCTAATGCAACATCAACTAAGGTAATACTTGTAAAATTGCTACTTCAGGTGCTAATAATACTAAGTTGAACCTACTACAACACTTTTACAAGTATTACCTTAGGTGATGTTCCATTAGATATAACGTAACACTTTTAAAATTTAAGTAACACTTTTCAAAGGTTAACTAACACTTTATAAATTATTGTAATATTTTTAATAAGTGTTGCAAGAAAGTGTTACGTTAACCTTAGTTTGTATTAGTGGAAATCAAACTAAAGTTAAGAATACTTGTTATAGTGTGTTTTAAAATTAATGATCTTATACAAATATAAAATGCTGATCAAATCAGTCAAATAAAGTAACCGTTAGTTATAAAAGTGGCCAACATTTAACCAATATACCCTTGTGACATGGTATGCTGCAGTTGAATAATTTTAATTGAATATCTTAGTTAAAATAACTAGTAAATAATAATCTTAATGGGTTATGGGGTTATGGCCTATGGGTTTCTTGACAGTTTATAAGTGATTCACTTATAAGTTAAATATTTTTAATGTTTGGTAAAAGGTGAAAGTAGTTATGTTTGAGAGAAAAAATTTGGTCTCCCCCTGCCTTTTAAAATAAGTTAAGTAAATCAATTTTGCTTATCATAAAATTTTGTTTTAGCTGGTCTAAAGTTTAGGCAGAGATTGTCATTCTCTCTGGCACAACTCAAAGTTCATAGAATTTTTTTCATGCTTATTAAGAAACATGGTTGACTACTAATGTGTTTAACTACGTTTAATAATGACATATAAAAAGTTGATATTTGGTAATTACTTGTTACGACGAATCCAGATGTATCACACATGATAATATTATTACTTATAATTTATTCAAATATGAGGTCAAAGTTTGATAGAGAGTAATGTCAAATGGTAAAGTGTGAAGTCAGAGATGAGATAGAGGGAGTATGCAATCATGGAGATGTTGAGAAGAATGAAGAAAGACGTGAAGAATGAGGAAAAAATTGGAAAAAATGAAATTTTATTTGCTTTTTTATATAAAAATCATTGTTTAAAGTTTAGACGGTCTCATAAGAGACCATCCTTTTGATTACAAATATAAGTTTGCCAAATACCTAACATTATCAACAACAGATAGTTTTCATTATAAATTATAGAAGTATAGATCAATGTAGGTTGGATAGTCTTAGACCATGTTTATCAATGACCCAACCCAACCAAAATTTTTAATTAAATATTATATCTCCCATCCACCTAGGGGTGAGAACGAACACGCACGTTCGTGAACAAGCTTGGGATCGGCTCGGTTATATCTCAGATCGTGATCGTTCATATATTAAATGAACGAACACGAACAAAATTTTAGGCTCGATTAATAAACGAACATAATGCTG
>JAULKM010000003.1:9403180-9432321 GCA_032355605.1 Rubia tinctorum | reverse complement strand
AACCCGAAAATTTTATCTTAATTTCTTCTAATTTACACTTTAAACCTTGGTCTTTCCATGACTTATGGAAAGACCCTTTTTCAAAAGACGGACTCTTCTTTTTATAGCCAAGTAATTATTAAATAAAGACTAAATAAAACTAATTAATAGGAGAAATTGTTTTTATAGCCAGCGGTCCCCATAACACATGAGTCTCATTAATGCAATGGTTTCTTGTCCGATTCCTTGCATGGAAACTACAGACTGATTTTTTTAACTAAAAATCGGTTTAGAAACCACCACCGTAAGCGTTTTTCAGTTTCTAGCATGATTTTTTAAAATTTAAAAACCATGCTCTAACCCAGAATCAAACTAGAAGTGGAGCATAGGACTGACGTAAGAACTACTATAGTGTTTAGCATTAGAAACATACAGTATTCTTTTTAACTTTTGGAATAGAATATGCCTTCTTTGATTCTTTAATCTATGTGCACTGCATTTCATAAAATTTTAAATTGATCATATTCAGTTCAGCTGTGATATATTATCCTTATTTTTCATTTTGTTTAATTTTAATTCAATTTAGTTCAATAGGAAATCTACTCGAGCATGGGAGAAGAAGTCCTTAATTATTGAATGTTTGACAATTAACTTAATATTTTCTTTCTTTTACTTTATGCTTTCAGCAACAATGTTTGATAAAGTGAACTTGGTTTACAGGTAAAAGATTTCAAAGTGAATATTAGTAATTCCCATCCTCCTAAAATAACTACAATAAATTAAAACTAATATAACACTTTGAAATTGTTGCTCTATGTACTGAAAATACTAAGTTGAATTTATTGAAACATTTTTACAAGTGCTAGTTTAAGTGATGTTGCATTAGATGTAATGTAATACTTTTCAAAATTTAGGTAACATTTTTTTAAAGGTTAAGTAACACTTTATAAGTTGCTGCAACATTTTAATACTGTTGCTGGAAAAATGTTACTCTCTCCACCACAGCCATTCCAGCACATTTTTTTTGTCAGTTTTTTCAGGCCATTTCTATCCTACTCCCCGTGTCACATTTTTTGGTCAAGTTTGACCAAAAAAATGGGACAGAATTGGCTTGGACGAGAGCAGTGACTCTTGATCCTGATCCGAGAGCAACTCAAACCGAGTTAAATTAACCTAATGAGATACTGAAACCGAGTCCGATTAGTTAGGCTGCATTCTCGTACTTGAACAACCAACCAAGTTCATTTGTTTCATAGGACGTTTGTACTGAATTAGAGTGGATGGCGCGTGTCCTCTTTTTTACCGCTTGTACTGAATTAGAGTGGATGGCGCGTGTCCTCTTTTTTACCGCTTTTGTTCCTTTTGAAATTAGATTCTCTGTGTGTATGGAGTGCAACTAGATGTGTCGTTAGAGGGTTTGCTTATGCTTCCTCTCCCTTTCTTCCTTTTTCTGTAATCAAAACACTTGCCACATAAATATAAATGTCTGTTCATTTGTTGACCGTGCATGCATGGGGCCCTTGGAATCGGTTCTGTCGTCTGGATAGAGCCACGATCGAAAATCAACGGCCCAGATCTCATCTCATCTCATCTCATCCAAGGCTGTATCCCTCTGTCCAAATAATATTGACACATTTTTCTGTAACTTTCTCGAGTCACGTTTGACCATAAATTGCATATACTTCGCAGTATATATGTAGTAATAGTATTGATCTATGTTCTTAGGATATGTAACAAAAGTTATCAATAGTTAAATATAACATGAGAAAACTGGATGAAAAGTGTGCCACAAAAAGTTGAATGGAAGGAATATCACGTTTGCTTGTGATGACCCATGTGGTCCAACTAAGACAATTGTTATTCTTTCCACCTTTTTATGTAAATAATACATATAAGAGCATTCACAATGATAGTAAACGTAATGAGCACTTCTTAACTGTCACATTATGAATTTTGATAAAAATAGGTTAGAACCAACTACCAACAATGGAAAACACTTCTTAAGTACTTCTTTTTCATTTCAAATTATAATTAATTAAAAATACAATACAAAGTGTTAATCATTGATTGATTGACATTGTACAAATAAAGAGGTACTCACTCATTAAATAAGGAGCAACTCCTTAAGGAATGATTCTTAAAACTCCACAGTAGTCCTCATTTAATAAGGAGTACTCCTTGTTAAAAAAAAGAATTAATGAATTACCATTATCATTATGGACGAAATAAAAGTACGATCTTTTAGGGTTTGTAGTGTTAGAAAATGGGTCTAGGGGATTTTATATGATGAAATACGAGTTATACTTGAAGTGGAATGGTGGATGGGTTCCATCTTTTTCATTTTAGGAAACATTTAAGGTAAGGTTTGTGGGAGTTGGCCAGAACCTTCCCGAATTACTAATAAACTCCACATATTCTGTCTGCTCAAAGTGGTATGTAAAGGAACTCCACTACGCACTCTCGAACTTTACGCAAATCACTTCTGGTAAACGAACTTCTGGATTAAGTAGTGCTAAGGAACTAGGCTTTTTATGCGTAAAAGTGTAGAAGTGTGAGAAAAACTTATTATGAGTCAAGAGATGATAAAACTGACTCTTGAACCCCAATTTTCAAGAGATGATAAAACTTATACTCCTTTGCACATTTACTATAAATGAATGTTTTATTTTATTTGACACTCTTTCTATTTTTAGCCAGATTTCTTCAGTTTCATTCACTTATTCTACTTTTTACTTTCTACATTCAATTTTATCCATTCATTTTCTTCCCCTAAATCCAAACACCTAAACCTATGGTGCAATAAATAGAAAAACAGAGAGAGTATGAGTGGAACTACAATTTGGGTTCAAGAGATGAAAATTACTGAAAATTCAGGTAGTCAACAATTTTTTCAAAAAATTATAAGCCCCCTGCTGAAAGGGGAAAGTTGAGAATTTTCTTTCACTGATAGATCAGCCTCCGTCATATATGTATCATGCCTCCGTCCCTGTACATGATGAAATGAGAGATAAAGCAAAGTTTTAAAATTTATAGGCAGTACTACATTTCATTTTTATTTTAAAACAATTATATTTAAATCTTTTGTCTCACCATAAAAGTAGATGAAACTGTCTTACCCAAGTCTTCGTAGTCTCTAATTAATATACAATTTGATTTCATTAATTTTGAATTTGAGGAAATCAAGATTTATATTTAAGTCACTATTACTATATATATTTTTTCACTTCATTTTATTTAAAATTCGTTAAGCTCTATTTATTTTAATACAATTCAGTTTAAAGTCCGTTTTTTGAAAGACGGTCTTTCCATAAATAATGAAAAGATCAAGGTTTAAATAGTAAATTATAAAAATTTGAGATACAATTTTTGGGTTGCATTGATCGGGTCATAAACTTATAAATATTACATGTTGCATAATAAATTTTATATTATAACTAAAACCTTTTACATTTCTATAATTTTACTTCAAGTCTGTCTTTCCATATATTTATGAAAAGATGGTATTTCCCAAAATTTTGGCTCAACTTAATTCATAATAATCGAAAAGAATGAGATCTAAATCTCATTTTGTTGGAATGAACTTCTTTACGGAAAAAACAGCTAATGTGATACTCCCTCAGTCCCAGTCCCAGAGTTGACTAATAGATTTAATCAACCTTTGAGGGATAATATAGTCTATGAATGAATTTATTTTTTTGCTACTTTAACTAAGAATTGAACTGTGCCAATTTATTTGGGACGGACGAAAATTAAAATTGTGTCAATTTCTCTATGGTAGAGGAGTACATGCTTTTAATTGAAATTAATCCCTGATATTATTTTTGAAATTTTCATTTATTTGCATTAATTTTTATTGATATATTAAAAAAACACTTTCCAACAAAAAAAAGTACTATTTAAAATGAAATGATATCAAAAATATATATACTTTGAATTAAAAATATTTTTAGAAATATAAGGAAAAAATAAATTATTTTTAAAAACTAATTTTAAAAATATAATACCAGAGATCTCCTGTGAGGCAACCTAAACTTGAGTAGAAACCAAGACAAACCACCTTGCTGTAAAAATTGGGGTCTGGGCATATTATCTTTTTTTGGCGCAATATTTGAAAAGGCCAAGAAATCGGAGGGGCTGATGTGCGAATTTGGAAAGAAAGTATCTGAAACACGAAAAAATAGCTTTTTATTTCTCTCTGTAATATCTTCTCTCTAATCTTTAATCTCATATTCCAAATTCGCTCAATCTGAAACTCAACAAAACTATGACGAAATCCGGACCTCCAATCTCGACGATTTTAGCTCCGATTCTAAGAATTCAAAAGATAAGCACAGACGAAGCGTCAAACAACAAAAACGCTGAAGATTCGACCTGGTAAACAAATTTCTTCTAAAATATGCTTTAATTTGTTCATGAATGTGATAGAAAAGATGTTCTAATTGATCTAATTGACAAGAAAAACAAGTTGCTTGAACCTCACCAGAAAAATCAGGAACTTACTCTGACATCAAATCAAAATCAGGAATTTCAAACAGGAACTTACTCTGAGAAAAACGAGATTATGCAAATCACAAGTAATTTTGATGAAAATTTGAGGCTTATTGTTTCATATAAGATGTATATATACACAGAATGAGGTCTTGTACATTCAGCTGTAACTAAAAATCCTTGCTCAGCATATGAATGATATTCCCTGTTTTTTAGTTAACGTTCACTGATCTAATAGCATGAGTTATCTATATTTCCTACTGATGTTCATGTTCATCCAGATGATGTGACAAGTTATAGCATGAGACTTATATATTTTTTACTACTGTTCTTTACAGTACATAATCATGAGGTTAATGTTTTTTATTTGTTCAATTATTCATTATATGTTATGAGGTTCCTATTTTATGTACTGAGGTTTACATATAGATGTTGAGTTTCATTGTGGCTCATGTTTGATGTTTAAAAATAGGACCTGATGCAATGTAAAGTTTATAGCATGAGAATTATGTTTTTTTCACCTATTGTTTGTTGTACATGATCATGAGATTATTATTTTTTGTTGAGTTATTCATAATATATTATGAGGTTCCTCTTTTATGTACTGAGGTTTACATATACATGTTGAGCTTTGTTGTAGCTCCTGTTTGATGTTTCAAAAATAGGATCTGATGCAGTGTGAAGTTTATAGCACGAGAATTATGTTTTTTTTCACATGTTGTTTACTGTACGTGATCTTGAGATTGCTATTTTTTGTTGTTGTTGAGTTATTCATTATATATTATGAGGTTTCTATTTTATTAACTGGGGTTTACGTATAGGTCTTGAAGTTAACTGTTGCTCCTGTTTGATGTTTATGAAATAGGGCTTGGTAATGAAATACAGGAGGTTGATGTTTACGAAAACTTGGAAGGGGTGACAGCAAGAACATGGGAAGAGTTAGAAGACATATACTGCCGGCACTCAAAAGCAAGAGGTTTCAGCGTACGAAAATCAACAACATGCAGGACAAACTACAAGAAGTTGAAGGGAAGATACTACACATGTTCTTGTGAAGGAAAAACAAACTCAATTTTGTAACTCTTATAGTTGAGAATAGCAACAGAAAGAGGAAGGAATTATTTCTAACAAGAACATGGAGCTAAGATGTTTATCAAACTGGCTAAGGATGCCATGTACACAGTCCATCAACATGTTGTAACTCACAATCCTGAACTCACCCTTCCTCAGTGGCAACATCTGCACAAAAGTGAAAGAAAACTAGGCCTTGAAAAGGGAAAAACAATCGAAGCGATGGAACAAGCTGGGCTGACTCCAGCAGATGGATACATGTACATGGTAAATGATGTTGGAGGTGATGAATTAATCGGGCAAACCATGAGGGATCACATCAACTATGTGAGTAGACTCAGAATGAAAAAAAGAAGAAGAAGATGGAGATGCACAAAAATTGATTGATGTGCTCACAGAACAGAATAAAAAAGAAAAAAGCTTCTTTTTTAGGGTAAATCTCGACAATGAGGGAAGACTGTCTGCACTATTCTGGAGGGATTCCATGATGGATGAAGATTCCAAGGTATATGGTGATTTGCTGGTTTTCGATACGAGATATCGAACTAACAAATACAACCTCATCTGCGCTCCTTTCGTTGGCCTCGACAATCACAGAATAAATGTCATGTTTGGATGTGCCTTCATCAATGATGAAACTACAGAAAATTTTATGTGGTTGCTGAACACATTAAAAAAATCTATGGGAGAAATGAAACTTATCATTATTTTCACAAATCAGGACCAGGCTATGTCAAAATCCATACATGAGGTATAATACACATACATTTGTCTTCTCGCTTATGTTTCAATAATATATAAAGAGGTTTCATTTTTTTGCTGATGATATTTAACTAATCTTAAATTAGGTTTCTTTTCCCCCAGATAATGATTGAGAAACTCCATCTGAGGTTGTTGTTTTATTTATTTATTTATAGGTGTACCCCAACACAAGACATAGACTTTGTATTTGGCATATGAAAAAAGATAACATGAGCCACTACGGCAATTTGAGGAGTGACTTTGAATTCAGCAAAGTATTTGACAAGTGTCTGATGTTCTGCTCGGATGAGGAAGAATTTGAAAAATAATTGGCAGAAATGATAAAAAATTATGATCTACAAAACCATTTGGTTCAAGTGAATGTACACGCTGCGACATAAACGGTGCACTGCATTGAGCAAAGACTACTTCTCAGCTAGGATATTGTCTTCACAAAGAAGTGAGTACAAATGTGGGTGTTAGTTTCAAAGCATCAAAGACTACAACACTCATAAAATTTTACCAGATTTACCGTGCCACAATCCATAATTGGAGAACCAAATAAATAGAGAAGGAGTTCTATTGTTTCAAAGTAAGACCAAGAGAAGAAGAAGAAGGTCCAGCAATCCTCAAACACGCAACAAGAATTTACACACATATGATCTACAAGGATTTCAGGCCACAATGGGATATCGCAAATAGCATCAAGAGCATATCTGGGAATGAACGGATGAACCTTGTGCATTTATTAAGTTTTGCATGAAACCAGTAACTCAAGACTAGAATCAGTTCTACACACAAAGCCAACAGTAATTCAACAAGCAAAAGTGAAATGTTCCTGCAAACATTTTAATGAAGTCTGGTTCCTCTGCACCCACAACCTACGTGTATTGTACATGTTCAATGAAACAAGAATCCCAGACGAGTACATAAGCTTGAGATGGACTAAGATGACAAAAATTGAAATCTGGAACAATAAGACAAAGAGCACAAGCACAAAACAGGTAATAAAAACTGTCAATATATAGTATTCTGAATGAGGTTAATATCTACAATAGAGATGTTTTCAATATCAATTATGCTGTTTACTGAATTCTAGATGATTTCTTCGAAATTAAATAGTAGCATGATCTGAGCTATTTTGGTACTTCTGTTGATGTTCCCTATGATACTGAATGGGGTTTCCATAATTTTTAATAATGTTTCCAGTTTAAATGCTGACGTTCCTCCAGACTGACATGGCCATATAATTATCAATGATTTTTCCTTGATTGCTAAGCACCAGAACTAAGAGAAAAAATACCATGGCATCAATAGATAACAAGGAAATTCTACAATTTGGTGTTAAAGAGTGAGGAAAACATTGAAGCAAGAAGAATACTAGAAGAAACCTTTGATACACACTAAACCACCATCAACGCCCTAACCTCACATGTCGTTGAAAACACTACAGTTTCAGAAACCACCATACAACACAAACAGAATGCATACTTGCACCAATTGTCCTTAATCCAAAATACAAAAAGACAAAGGGAAGAAGAAAAAGAGAGAAAAATCACAAATTGAAAGGAAGAAGCCAAGTGTCGATGAATTTGGATCCAAGACACCAAACGCACACCTGTTTTGGCCTGTTCTGTGTCAACATGGAGTTGTTGTTTTAGATTTTTTATATAATACTATATTGAAGTACGGTGATTGTCTATTCAGTTGAAATTATGAGAACATCATTTTAGTATGGAAGAACTTCATTTCCAGTTGAGGAACATCAATAGCTTCTAACAAGTCACTTTAAATAATTCTGTTGATATTTCAATAATACAAGTTGAGCTTATTGTTTTTGAAATTGATGTTTCCAATTTCTTATTATGCTTACATAGTACTTGTATTTAAGTCCATTTCCGAAACAACTTTATTTCCAAAATAAAAGGTGTACAAAGTTTGCAGAAGAACATCAGTATGTAGTAAATGAATCTCAATGCAGTACAAATGAAACTTAATATAAAATGAAAATTCTTCATTAATTAAATATTCAGATTACAACATAAACTTGAAATGCATAAAACTAATCAGAATAAATAACAATTTACAACTACTCGTATCCGTACGTGGAATGACCAGGGAGACTAGGATCTAAAACCTTTATCGTACCATCTTCAAACTCATAAGTAGACACATACCTCTCTTTACCACCCCAGAAAAGCTTACACATTAATTCACCAGTAAAGTAGACAGATTTCGGCTTCAATGTACCCTCGGGAGTTGAAGACGAATCCACCCTGAAAGCCGCACTGTTACCTAAAAACAATACATCTTTTCTAAACCCATGGATCACCATAAACTGCATATTCTCAAAGTCTATTTCTAATATTTAAAAAGAAGTAATAACAAAAGATTTGGCAGACCCTAACCAAAACAAGCCTTCCATCAGATGATTCAGCCAAATAATACTCAACATAGTGAAAGTAGAAACAATACCCAGGAATGTCAGCAACCAATACATGAACCTCATCAAATTCTACCCTAAAGGGATCACAATACCAAATAGTTGTAACACCACCTTCAGTTTTAGAAATAGTGTAAAATCTACCATTGTAGTAATTAACATCAATAAATTCCACACCAGCGTCAATTCTAGACCATGTATGATCAACTGAACTATAAATTCCTAAAGTTCCATCCAGACAAACAACCATAAGATGAAAAGTAGAAGCAGAATCCAGATTAACTGATGATGCACCCTTCCTAGTGTAGTTACCTCTATCAAGAAAATTATCATAACAGTGAGGCAGTTGCATTATGGTATTTGAGTACGGGTTGAACAAAAACCTTCACCTAACTCTAACTCTAACACAAGTAACCACCCAAAACGTACCTCAATGCACTTTATGACTTCAAGTTCAGGAAGATGAAACCTCATCAATTTTTTTCTCTTCATCAAGCAGAAGAAGTAACGTTCATCGCCATTAGGAACCTTTGGACCCATCAACATAGGAAGTGAACGACCACTGAATGAATTCCTCTTGACTGCGTTGCGCCAAACTTGGTATACTCCTCTCATTGAAAGAAAATCAGAGAAGAGAAGAAGGTGAAAAGAAATTTTGAAAATAATTTTAACGAACAACAAAGAACCATCATAAGCCATTTTCAGAGAGTGACGTAAAGAAAGTTGAATGCAAAAGATTAGTGGAAAACGTAGAATGCAAAAGTTAATATTTCAACTAATATAGAAAGAGAGGAATTTGAAGAGTTTAACTATTGGGAAGAAGGGAAAAACTTCTTAGGGAAATGGAATGGTTTAATATTTATGAAAACTGTAAAAATGCATTAAAAACTATTAAATTTGAAAAAGTAAAAAACTGAAAAGCAATAATTAGACATTGGAATAGGAAACATCAATACCATTTAAAAGAAACTCATTACCTTTAATAGAAACATCAGTTAATAAAAAATATACTAAATATATATCCCCTATTTTTTAGCATCACTAACACACCTCCTTCACTACTACAAAATATGCATTATCCCATGATTTTCATTGCCACAATCTCTACTCCTCCACTACTTTCACAACCTCCATAAAACAAGGGGAGTGAGTTTATTTTTAATTACATTTTCCATTTATTTTATATTATGAATGAAACCTCATAAAAAGAATGAAAGTCGTCGCAAAATACATGAAACTCATACATTGTCAACTACTTGTCTTATACCAAAATATTAATAAAAAAGAGGAAATTTGAAGAGGTTGCTTATTGGAAAGGAGAAACATAATTGGTTATGTAAAATGATTACAAAAACTGAAAAAGTGCATTAAAAACAACAAACTTGAACAGTTAAAAAAACTGAGCATTAAAATCAGACAATGTCATCATAAAAAAAATGAACCGCATTACCTAACAAAGAAACTGCAATTACCAAAAACAATTTTCGAACAACCTTACCCAAACAAGCATTAACACTTGCAGGGTCCAGGTCTTTAAAAAATGAAGACCTCGTCCTTACCTTCAAATTCCTCGAAGCTGAATCCTTAGACTGCTTACCCTTCACAGAAACCTTCTCTTTACCATTTCCAGTCCCAAAAGACGTAACCTTTGACTCCTTCACTTGTTTAACATTCAATACAGAATCAGGCTTCTTCTTTTTAAGCTGAAAATGAGAGAACCGAGACAATGACTGCTTCCAAATATCATAATCATCTTCCTTGTCAGGAACTTCTTCTATATCCTCATTTCTAGATTCTCGCAATTGAATATCCTCTAATTGCATATCAGTTGCATAATTCATCACAACTACATAGAAAGCAACATGAAAAAGCCATAATCAAGAAATATGATAACAAAAAAACACATAAAACAACAAAGTTTTAATGAGTAAAGCAAAACATCAAAAATCACCTTTCACAGCAACATTAAAAAAATCTTCTTCTAGCTTTGGATTCACTACATCAGACTTCTTAGGAACCTCGATCAAATCCTCGTTAACCTCATTTTCATTGGAATCTACATTTGCAGTACCAGACTGCATTCCTGAACCAACATTCAACCCAGTATCACGTTCAGGACCTGTATAAAAAAGGAATAAAAAGGTAAATAACATGAAAACAACATCATCAATAAAAAATGCCACATGACACGGGAAAAAGATCATATCATGTAGAACCCTATGGGCTACCATCTTCTTCCTCATATTGGATGGAGGAGGAACCTCATTTGAATCCTTCTTAACCTCATTGTCATTGGATTCTACATTTGCAGTACCATACTGCATTCTTGAACCAACATTCAACTCATCATCACGTTCAGGACATATATTAAAAAAAACTAGAAGAAGAAAAAGGTAATAACATGAAAAATAACATCATCAATAGAAAATGGCACATGATACGTAAAAAACTTACTGGAAACAAGATCACATTCATGTAGAACCGTATGGGCTACCATATTCTTCCTCATGCTAGACAAAAGGAGGAACTTTTTTAACTGCTCCACGCTTATAGAAAACTTTACGAGGAGCCACAACAACATGCTCCACTGCAGTAAAAAGAATAACATCAACAAAGCACTAAATTAAACAAATAATGAAGCAAATAACAACCAAAAATAGTACCCTTACTATCAACAAAAAATAGTACCCTTCATTATCAGCAGTTGAAGGACCTTCAGCAGGTGGTACTCAACAAAAGCTAGTGGTACCTCAGAAGCAGAAACTACAGCCGGTGGAACCACAATAGGACATGGTAGAACCTCGACTACTGGAACCTCAACTGGAGTTGGTGGCACATCAGCGAGAACTGGTGGAACCTCAGAAGGAGTAGATGGAATCTCATCAGAATTTGGTGATACCTCAGCAGAATCAGGTACTGACATCTGAACAACTAGAGCATTAATGTTTTCGAAACCAGCCACAGTCGAGCCTGGAAAAAAAATAAAAACACAATAAAACAATAGAAAAAAGAAGCATCGACAAACAAAGATGAAAATTCCAAAACATAAATGACTTACAACCCTCTGCAACATTTTCAGGAACAACATCTTTCTCAACAGCAACAGAAGCAACAACATCATTAGAAACTGCCACATTAATATCAGAAGCCACATCTTGAGCCTCATAACCAGAAGAAATAGCATCACAAGTTCCACAACTGTCCATTTTAACCTCCTTACGACTCAAAACAATGTCGGAAACAATTGAACCTATACCAAAACCCAAAAACACAAAAATCAACAAACATAAAAAAAGGTAACATAAAAGAAGAGAAACTGTAACTTGAAATATGAAATGCTAACCATCCTCGTCACCATCATTGTCATGAGCAGTAAGGAAAACTTCATTCTCATTGTCGGAAACCTCATCATGAACCTTATCAACCTCAACACCAACATTTGAACCGGTATCAAAAACAAAAGAAACCATAAAAAAGTGCAAAAAATAACATCAACGAAACAGAAACCAACAAAAATACAAAATCAAACAATTACATGCAGCATCCAGCAAGTCTTTCAAATCAGCACTTTTATCTTTAGAAATTCTCTGCATATTCTGAGACTTCATAATTATTGACATCGAACGCACAATTTCTTTAGAACTTCTTCTTCTACCACCAGCTACCTTTCTCTTCGGTTGCCGGCTTATAACTGGAACATACTCTTCAACGTGTGCAGGATTTGACAAACTAGTTTGAGGTAAATTCAACTTACCTATACGGCTTTGCATTGTGTCAATTTGTGTACGTATGCGTGTGGAACTCCGAGCTCCAACAATAGGTAACTCAGAAGGTGTTGTTAAAAAAGAACAAAATAAAAACTAGATGGAAAAACTCAATAAACTTGGCATAAACCTTATCAGGTAAACATAAATGTCAAACCATAAAAAATAAACGTCATCAAGATGTCTCCAAGAAACACACATCAACATATTAGGCATGAACCTCAAAACTAAATTCACATCAATCAAACCTCAAATTAATAGAATGAACCACAAATGACAAACATCAATATACTTAGCATGAACCTCATAAGCTACATTAAAATGTCAAACAGTAAAGGATAAACCTCATAAAAAATTTACCAAAAATACACCTCAACATATTAGACATGAACCTCAAAACTAAATTCACATAAATCAACATCAAATGACAAAACATCAATAAATTTAGCATGAACCTTAGCAACTACACATAAATGTCAAACAGCAAAGGGCAAACCTAATCAAAGGTTACCAAAAAGCACACCTAAACATTTTAGACACGAATCTCAAAACTAAATTCACATAAATCAACATCAGATGAGCAAAATCAATAAATATAAATGAACCTCAGCAGCTACACATAAATGTCAAAAGTAAAGGGCAAACCTCATCAAAGGTTACCAAAAATCACACTTCAACATCTTTGACACAAACCTCAAAACTAAACTCACATAAATCACCATCAGATGACAAAAATCAATAAATGTAGCATGAACCTCAGCAGCTACACATAAATGTCAAACAATAAAGATAAAACCTCATCAAAAAGTTAACAAAAATAACACCTCAACATGTTAGACATGAACCTCAAAGATAAATTCACATAAATCAATGCTCAATTCATTACAACAAACCTCATATTACAAAACTCAATAGTTTTGGTCTAAACCTCAACATATCTTAATACTAAATCATGATAATCAATATCTACACATGAATGTCAAATACTAAAGGGAAAACTTCATCAATAAAATCACCAAAATGCACATCCCAGTATGTAAAACAAGAACCTCATCTCAAAATCACATGAGTCGAACCTCAAATAATTACAATTAAACAAACCTCATCAAATTACAAAATCTTGAAAAATATTCAAAATGCAATTTTAATCCTCTAAAATTGCCAAAAACAGCAAAAAAAAGACGAGATTGAGCACAGAAGACACAACAAATCAAAAAAATGGAAATACAAAAATAGAGGAAAATGAACTAAAACGGGATATGAAGCATAAAAAACACCATCGCACAAACATGAAATCCAAAAAAAAACAGAAAAAAAACTTGAAACATGTTTCAGCCGCGATTTGGAAGGACAAACCTCATCACGCTTCGTGCGAACCATATTCTTCAACAAAAAACGAAGAACGCAATAGTTAGGGCAAAACGCACAGTAAATACACACAGGTGAACCGAAATCGAAGAATAAAAAAATGAATAAATTAAACGTACTTAGTGAATATCTAGAGAAATGAAGCAATTCGCAGCAATGTCTGGCGAAAGTTGACGGTTACCAGTGGTTTTCGGCAATTTTTCGGCGGTTACTATGTGTCTTTGCGAAATTGAAAAACGCGTGAAATAAGTTAAATTCGAAATCCAAATTTGATATAATCTCTCCGTCCCAGCTGAAACTGCACATAATATTTTTCACAATTTTCAAGAAACATGTTTGACCACCAATATGTTTAACCACGTATAATATCGGCAAATAAAAAGTTGATATTTAGAAACTACTTATTACGACGAATCCAACAATATCACATACGATAGTATTATTGCTTATATATTTATTCAAATATTTGGTCAAAGTTTGAGAGTGTTGAATGCCAAATAGTAAGTGTGCAGATTAAGTTGGGACAGAAGGAGTATAACTTTTCATAGTTTATATTTGAAAAATATTATTTTCATATAAATTTTAATTAACTTTATTAAGAGTAAAGTGCCTTTATACCTCTCAATTTTTTGAAAGTGCACATATACCCCTCAGTATTTTGAAACGTATGTACGCCGATTCCTTGCTTAGTGCACATATACCACTCAACTTTTCAATGCCGGTATCCGGCTATGGGGGTATATGTACACTTTAGAAATATATGGGAGGGTATATGTGCACTTTCGAAAAAGATAAGAGGGCATATGTGCACTTTTAAAAAAAATCGAGGGTATATGTGCACTAAATAACGAACTGAGAGGTATAAATGCACTTTACCCATTTATTAAGACAAAGTCTTGTGCGAGACCGTCTCACAGCAAGACCAAGGAAGATGAATATTTAAACGATAATATTACCTTTTGGAAGTGGAAGGAGGGATCTAGGTGCAAATACCACTTTTTCGAGGGTGTTGGGCACAAATATTTGGGAAATTAATTATTCTTGGTCATAAGAATCTCGCGGGTCAAGAATCCGGGCCAGAAAAATTTGCAGATCAATTTTTCCCCTCATTTTCGCGCAATGCGCGGGTTTTATTTTACTAAACAGACTTGATGTTTCATTTCTAGTATTTGATGTTTCAATCAAACCTAGTGATGTTTTATCATAACTCCTTCTTTCCACTAAAATCATGTGTTTATAGTTAAATTTTGATCTTATAATTTAAAATCTCGTGTTTACATGTTAAATTTTAACACTTTGTACATTTTAACACTAGTTCATGATATTTTATTATTTAAAATTTAAATTTAAAATTCTAAATTCTAAATTTCATTTTGATTGATATATTAGTTTTATAGAAAGATGTTTTAAAAGTTAATATCGACATTTCTTGATTTAATAACATTTTTTGTATTTTTTTAATAGACTATTCAACACGTGTCTTGATGTTTCAATAGTATGAATAAGTTTTTTTTAAAATTTTAATGATGATAACGTTTTATTTATTATTTCAATATTAGTATCTCATTTTTGTGTCACTTTGATGTTTTAAAGGTGATGTGTATTTTTAGTATTTTAATTTGATGTTAACGATTTCAATTGGATGTACTTTTTAGTGTATTAATTTGATATATAAATATTCTTTTTTAGTTTGTATTATAGTATTTCATTTTATGTTTATCTATTTTAGTTATACGTGTATTTTTTATTGTTTTAGTTGATATTTAAATAGTATTATGTTTTGATTTTTAAGCATTTTATTTGATGTTTTAAGGACACTAGTTTGATGTGTATTTTTATGTATTTATTGGGTGTTTCAACTCTTCTATTACCAAGTTTTTTTAATATTATATTTTTATTTATTGTAAACCTTGATGTTTAATGGCAAATTTATTTTTAAAATTTTTCTACTGATATTTTTTTCCCATATCAGTTTCTTATTTTGATTTACATTTTGACGTTTTAACTGTTTTAATTTAGTGTTCTTATTTGAAAATTACCTGTTTTAATTTGATATATATATATATATATATATATACACTGTATATGTTTTTTATTTAATATTTATCTACTTTAATTTTGTGCATATTTTAGTATTTAATTTGAAGTTTTACTATATTAATGTGTGTTTATAGCATTTTCATTTGATGTTTCATTATTTTTAGTTGATGTATATTTTTTTACTATTTTTATTTAATGTTTTAAGTAATTCAATGTTAACGTGTATTTTTTTAATGCATTTGATGTTTAATGTTTTAAATTTGATATTAATCTTTTGGATCAGGTTTAAACTAAATATTCAGAATCAAATAGAAAGGCCCAAAGTCCACTCAACTCTATATTGTGCAAACTCAGACGAACCCAATTCAAACCAGAATTTTAGGCCGGACGACAAGTACATTTCGTCGGGAAAATCTGATGGAGACACCACGGGAATAGCTGCTTTGCTTTTGTGAAACTCGATGGAAAAACCACGTTTCACCAGAAACCAATTTTGCTGTTTCGGTTACAGAAATTGGAAACTCATTTTGTTGCTTCAATTTGTGAAATTAGAGTCAGGCTTCGAAGAGATTCAACTCGGTGACGGGAAAACCGAATCTTCTTTTCCCTCCCAGGGCGATTCGATTTCACAGAAGCCAAATTTCGCTTTGAATTCGATGTTTTGATTTCAGACACAGAAGAGAAACCGATTCGCCAGAGAGAAATCAAAGCAAAATTGGAACAGTAGAAGAAAGGAGGAAGAAGAACATCGTCGTAGCGCCCAGAGAAGGAGGAGAGAAGGGAGGCTGAGGGAGTTCGGTCGGAGGTGGAGGGAAGCGGAGAAGGTCATCGTTTCGTCGGAGAAGAAAAGGGTTTCTAGAGTTATTTTATTTGCATCTTCAGTCCCTGAACTTCAGCACACCTTTTAAATTGGACCCCGAATCGGAAATAAGTATATATTTTCCCAAGAATTTGAAATCTCTTATTTAATATATTTCCTACTATTAATTATACCTCTGGTCTTACCATGAGACGGTCTCGCAGGAGACGGACTCATTTATTAATGATTAAACTTAGAGTCAATTTATTGAAAGACAGTATTTCCACAAGTTATGGAAAAACCAAAATTTAAACTAAAAATGAGAAAAAATCAAGATAAATTTTTGGGTTGTATTAATTGGCTTTAACTTATAACTACTGCACGTTGCATAATAAATTTTAAATATTGCAACTAAATTTTTTTACCATTATATAATTCTAATTTAACCTGTCTTTTCATATGCCTATGGAAAAACAATTTTTCCCAAAACGTTATCTTAAATTTATCTCCTATGTACCTTAAAAAGTATAACAAAATACATTTATAGTACTAACTTTAGGATGAAAGTGTCAATATAACCATGCAATCTCAGAAAGTGTTAATATAACCCTAGATGATTATTGTATGTGTCAATCGAACCCTAACTTTCAAAAAAATTGTGCTGACATAGCAAAACTCCCTAATTCCGTCATTGACCAAGTGAATTCAGACATGACCAGAAATTAAAATGACAAAAATACCGCTCTGAACAAATCAATTGTGAAGCACTAGCTCCATTTCTTCAACCGCGATGCTCTGTCGCTGCCGCCAACAGAAACCTCGCTATTGCACAACCACCCCCACCACTCTCAATTCACCACCCCTCATCGCATAACCACCCCTTGCTAAAAACCTCGCCACACATCAGTTTTTTTCCCGAGCTTGAAACCAATCGATTACCAATTGATACATTTGCTACACATATTCTGATCATTTTAATCCTCTGAAGAAACGCGGAGTTCTTCAAAACTTCAAATCTCACCATCTCTCAAATATACATTTTCTTAGAAAATAAAAAAACACGCACTCACACACATCGCTTTCATAGCTGCAATCCGCTGGAAAACAGAGCCGTTGGAGACTATAGAGAACCGATCCATCAACGCCGTGAGGTGGGCCCTGTATACTCTCGCTCGATCCACCGCCTCTGCCTCCAAGTTCCCCAGCTGCGAGCACAGCTGCTCCTCTGCCTCATCCGCCACTCTCAGCCGCTATCACACCCATTGCCAAAGACCTAGCTAGCTTTTCGTCAAAGCACCCGCCCCAACCACCATCAACCGTAAGAATGGAGTGCTTCGTCGTGGGAGAAAGACGGTGTGTTACGTCCGGGGGGGAGCCCGCTACCGCTGAGGGCAGAAAGAAAAGGGGAGGGGTGAAGAGAAACCCTGTCAACGACAGAAGAAAGAAACGGGAAGAAAGAAAAGGGTTTTCATTTTTTTTACGTCAAGTCAAACTTTTCTTTTCACCAGAATCCGCCCAAATAAATGTTGACTAAAAAGTCAGTCAAGTCAAAGGTTAGATTGACACTTTTTAAGATTGCAGGGTTATATTGACAGTGTCAGTCAAAAGGTAGGACTATTTTAACACTTAACTCTATTTTAAAAGGAATACAGAAAGAGTACTTTATTATAGGGTTCCAATTTAAAATTGTAAAATTATGTATTTTTAGCTCATTTATTTTTTTAGTTCAAGTTTAATCTGAAAACCTAATCATATTTTCAAAATTCACACTTTTAAGATTTGGGAAACTTTACGAAGAACCCAGGTTTAATGTTGGGTTTGATCTATTTTAAATTGAGCAAATGCTTAAAATGGTAACTATTTGGGCAAAATACTCAAATGACCATATTATTTCACAAAAGTGTCATTACAACCCTATAAAATTTGAAAGTGCTATTATAACCCTATGTTTTGCATCAGATGTGCCGATATAACCTTTTGACACTATTCTGGCATTGACCCATGATTTTCCGGCGTTGACCAAATTATAAAAGACGAAAATACCCCTAGTATTAAAACTAAAAATGTAAAGACAATAATACCCCTTTCTGCTCCACCACTTCTCCACTACCTCCACCGCCGATCCACTGCCGCCGCCGGCCGGAATCTTCCTAGCCCACCTTCGGCCGGAATCTGCCCAACCCACCGCCTCCCGCTCACAAGCAGCATAAACAAAAACATTGCTAAGCTCCATAAGAATTCATCTAAAAAATTTAGTACATAAAAGAAGTGCCATTTCCAAATAAATGCCAAGGCAGAATAAGAACTGAAAGCATGCTTCCAGCCGACATAATCTGCTCGATGTTATCCACGAACAACATACACCAAAACAAATAATCCAACAGAAACAAATACTATACAGTGACAAAGACTGAATTTTGAGCAAATGGGTTATCTTAAAATCACCACCTATTCCCGCATTTTCGGCGCCGCCCCAAAGCAATAAACCTCCGCCTCCGCCACGCGCCGAATTCCCAACCCTAGCCACCACCTCTTGGGTTTCCCAGCGGAGGAGCTTCCTGGGTCCGCTCGCCGCTCAGTCAAGCGCCGGGAAATCGAGAGCTACCGTGGCGCTGCTCAGGCACCATCATCCCGTCGCCCAACGCCCAGAACCACCTCCACCCTAAAACCCGTCATCGCCCCGTCGCCTAGAAACCATAGCCTCGCGATTCCCAGCGCCACCTTTGCGCCCCCCCATCGGAATCGATAGCGCCACCCTACATCTCAACTGTCTCTCCTCGTTCTGATCAATCCTCCACCGCAGTGGCCTCCCGATTCATTTTGGCATGAATGAGAAGAAGACGAGATGGATGAAGATTTCAGAAGAGGGTAAAATAGTCAATTAGTAAAATTCCGGTCAAATTATGGTCTCCAGGGTTATATTAGCACTTTCGATCAAATATTAGGGTTATAATTGCACTTTCAAATGTTACAGGGTCATATTGGCACTTTCGACCAAAACATAGGGTCATTTTAGTACTTAACTCATAATTATAAGAACCGAACAAGAACTAACACCTAAATAGTGATACCCGATTAATAACTTGAAACCCGAAATCACCCAATTGAACCAAGCCCAAACTAAAAGTTTCATACTCAATATATACCAAATTCGAACAAAACTCGTACCTGAAACCCGAAAATAACCAAAACTCAAAAATGATCTGCACCCAAAAGATAATTTATTGTGAAAAATACCTGAACATAAAGGTACTTGAATCGATCTCAACCCTAAATGAAAGAGAATGTTATATTTTTGTATACAAATTAAAATTTAACTCCTCCCTATGCCTCAATATTTTCATAAATATCATAGTTTTCAGGATGCAACTATATTTTTATTTTAGGGATCAAAATTTTACATAAAAAGTTGAGATAAATTAACATATGAAATAAAAATATTTATAATACTCCCTCCGTCCCACGTAAAATGCCATGTTTATTTTTTCCAAGTCAAACTAAGTAAATTTTGACCCTAAATATAAATTAATATATATTTATAATAAAAATATCATATGAGATGTTATTAGATTCATTTTAACAACTATTTTCTAAATTTTAATTTTTATGTGGAATTGTTGTATGTAACTAGAGATATTGGCGGTCAAACATGATCACTAAAGACCCTGAAAAAATAAACATGCCATTTTTCGTGGGACAGAAGTAGTATATAAGCTCATCGAAGTTTTAAAATATATTCATAAAACTATGCTTATTTTCATCATAATAATATATTGCTATATTTACCTGAATGAGGCTTGAATTGAACGTACATGAATCCAATCAAACCCGACCGGAAAAAGGATATACCCGAAGTGTTCTAAAATAACGATGACTCAAACCAAAATTGATCTGAACCTGGTTCAAAATATTTATACCTGAATTGTAACCTATAGCGAAACAATCTGAATCCAACTCGACGTGATCTGATAGTTTTCAAAACAACCTGATGATACCCAAACCCAAGCACACCTGATCATTCAATTCATGCACACAAAACAATCTACCGAATCATCTCAAAGCGATTGGATCTCACCCATACCTGGAAAAAAAGACCCATTATCTAGATATAATTATGACCACATTTTTCTTAATAAAAAAATGACCTATTCTTGTTGACCCATTTTCCAGATCATTGTTGGCCTATTCTTAGTGGGGGGAAAATAGCTCCTTGCTTATCGATAATAATAAAACAGTTCCTATTCTTCTATATGGAACCTATAATGTGGGAAACATTTGGTAATTTGGTTGTTGGTGGACCAAGGGCTTAATTGCAATTATTGTAGGGCTTTTTGGTGCTTATTGAATTATGTGGGGATGAAAGACCGTGACTTATTTCTGGCCGTTATATTCTTCCCCTCTCCGCCCAGGAAATCTGTCAGAATCCATCAAATCGTACATTCTCTCCTGAAATCATGAGAATTGTCAGCTTCTGTCACATCTGACAAAAACCATGAGGACGATGTGACCCTTCAATCGAGTCGCTGTTTCGTTGTTCCTCTCATGTATCTGAATTGAGCTCATTTTGTTTCTGCCTCATCAGTTCTTCTTCTGGTGCTTGTTATTATTCATTCATTGTCGCCGATTTCGAATATTGTTTTGGTCAATTTCATCAAGGAATTTGGTTTTCCCTTTCCATCGAGGTTAGTAGTTGGGTTAAATTTCAGTCGTTAGCTTCCGTGACTCCTTCATTGAAGGATGCTGATGGTCATTTCTCCCCTCTGTCTCATGGCTTTACAGTTAACGGATCGAGCCAGTAAAAGGAGGAAGGCTTGCGCTGAAATCCACATAGAAGAAAAGGCGAGAATGCTTGCTAAACGGAGGGTTGAGATTGTTTTTTATGAGGAATTACTTAAAGCACTGCGACTTTCAAGCTTCCTCATCAAACACGAAACCCTTACCCTCAGGTATGTATAGAATCCATTCTTTTTTATATGCTGATTTTCCCATGCCTTTTTTTCTGAATATTTTCAAAGTTTTATACACTCAGGTCCTGCTAAAGTGCTAAGAAGAGCACAAGTTTTTGATATGCTTGCTGGACATTACAAGGTTAATCCTGGTCAAGATATAATGATTTCAGTGTATAATTTCCACCATTCTCCACAGGTAACATTTGCAACTTGAATTTTTAAATGTTTTTTATCCTTGAATTTTCTTCACTGCTGCTCTAAATTAGTCTAATTCTTGCCCATTCAAGCTATACAGGAAGTCATCGAATTATACCTATTTTACTGTAAATTTGTATGATGATGAAGATCTCAATGAATGTGATTGGTTACATGAAATTGAATACTTGTTAATTAGTTAATTACTAACATATAGTGTACTTTGAGGAGAACTCAGAGAAGACACTTTCGTGTCATGTAGAGTTCATCATGTTATCAACAAAGCTCAGATACAATGAAGTCTTCGCAACTCCCGTGACTACAAAGTAAGGACTTATGAGAGTGTTTGCGCGATGTCATTATATGCAGTAATTTCCTGACTGATTGAGTTTGTTGCGAGGCTTCAGAACATCGTGATTTGTGATACAGTTTCAAGGAGCCAGTTGATGCTAGTGATACAAAGGAGGTAATTAATTTCTGGAAAAAGCTTTTTAAATAGATGCAACTGATTCATTCAACTGAGTTGGCTGTTTCTTGAAATGGTTGATAACCTTGGTCCCCAAGCGAAGCACTACAGTGCAGTTTTGAGAAAGGCGTTGTTCTAAGATGTAAATGTCATTTTCATTACCTGTAAAGCATAAAGGAAGAAAAATTATCTACAAGAAGCTATTTCACTGCAGGAACTCAGTTTTTGAGAGGGGATACATCACAAGTACTTGCAACATTTATGCCGACAATCTCCAAGCTCTATTAGGTGACTACTGGCAATTTCTTACAAACATATCATCGGACACGACAATCAAAAGACCCTCATTCTAGCATTTAGATCACATAGAACCACATTTATGCTGACATATAGTATGGAATGCAGGTATCTACTCAAAGAACGAAATGGAGAAACCATGGATTTATCACTGTTGCTGTATATATTGCTTTGCTGCAAACAAAGGCTTTTACAAAAGCTATCTCAAAATACTTCGGATGGCAATTTTGTTTTTGATATGAGTCAACTATGGTTCTCTTGTGTTTTTGCTATAGTTCTGCAATGTTTTGGTCATGGCTCTATCTGCTGCGGTCCCAAGCCCTTCATGGGATCTTTCAATTCAACCATCTTTTCCCAAGAAGATCATACAACAGCTTTTTCTTTTTGATCATATAGATGCCTTTCTGTATAGGATTATATGGAGAAGTTTGGCTTTCTAAACAAACTATTCCATCTCTTTTAGTTAGTCAAAACATCCTCTCCTCAATATGTACAATTCTATTTTTTAGTGGTAAGGGTTGGGGAACCTATTATAATATATCCCTCCCACCTTTCTTGGTGGTTTCTAATTTTTTTCCCAAAGAATTATGGAATATCCCGAATTTTACATGTCAACTTATGGTTGCAATTGTTGATGCTTCATGTCTTCATGTATTTTCCGTCTTCTCCAGGGTCGCAGATGCTGCCACTTCTGCCTAGCTATCCTGCAGCGACGCCCGTAAGCACCTCAAGTCACTCATCTCTATTAAGGATTTGATTCTCAAAGGTTTGAATTGGTTTTTAATTTGCATAGCTGAGAACAAAGAAAAAACTTTTGGCTTTTGGTCATGGTTTTCAATGTGTCTATACTTTTGCCTGTGCAACTATGAATCTGTTTAAATTGATTGTTTAGATATTGAATGATTCACTGGTAAATATTCTAGTGCTCTCTAATTTATCAGAGTACTTTTATATCTGAGTATCACCTTTGTAATACGAGTGGATATTGAGGCTGCAATGAAATGGCAAGCTTGCCGTTGTGATTTCTGAAACATGGTAATATGCTTAGGCTTGCTCTAGCTATTAAGTGTGCGGACCTCATTGTCACAAGCAGCATTTATTGTAGTTGTTAGTACATTGATCGTTACCATATATGAACCAACATACTCATCTTCTTATCAATGGTTGATTTGTTGATGCTGCTTCTAGTAAGAGTTCTTGGATTTCTCTTGAAAATGATGTAATGCGTATACTCCTGTATGAAAATGACGATGATTGCTGGTAGTGGTTACATTTAGGACATTATTTCCATACCTTTTATTGCTACTAGCACAAACTCCCTCTACTGCTACATGTACAGATTGTCACTGCTTATCGGTCATTACTTTGTAAATCCTTTTTTTAGCTATGCATACTAATCTTGTTATTAACTTATGAACTGCTTGGTTGTTTTTATGAGTGACTTATGTTGTGAAATTTATTTTTGCAAAAGTTGCAGAATTTTATGATTTTTCACAAAGTTGCTGCAGTAATCACATTTTGCGGACTAAATATCTTGCTGCTTGGCTCTGCTGGAAAGACTTGTCTCTACTACTCTGCTGAAAAAATGTTGGCTCTCAACTGCTTTAGGTGAATAAGTATGGAAAGTGTTGAGCATTTGAGCTCCCCTTTTCAGTTTTTTTATTCTTGATTGGGTAAAGTAGCTAATGTTTGGAATAGTTATTTAAACTCTTCTGTGATTTGTTGCATGGAATATGGAATATGGGAATGCAATCGAGACGGATCAAAGTTTTAATTTCTATTATCAATAGTCATTTCTAGTGATGGAATTAGAACGAGCGGATTTGCCGGGGTCGCTTTTTTGTAGTTGAATTTTTTTGTCATAACTTGTTATGGCTTGGCAATACCCACAACTGTTAATGATATTTTTGAATCACTTACCTGGGGCACGGTTAAGACGCATCTTCAGATATATGCTCATAAGGTTTCTTAGAACTCCCCTTTCTTGTTGAAATATATTTCTGCTTATATATGAGGTTTCAAGGCAATTTGTGTTTACAAAGTCTTAAAGTTGGTTGTTTGTGCTTCTTGCTTTGGAAAATTATTTGTTTTGTACCTGATTTATACGAATTCCTGGTTCCCTATAATACTATTGTTGTTGATACCTTAACTTTTGTGTTATCTGTGGACTTTTCCACCTGCATTGATTTTGTGTTGCTATTGATCTTTATATAGGCGTGGGTTTGACGGGCACTAAGCTAGGATGCGGTGAAGGTGGTTGCTGGGCATGCACAGTCATGGTTTCCTCTATGGATCAAAACAGAAAGACAATGTGTGTGAGTCCCTCTTTTTTTGTCAATCCTCTGAAACTCTTTCACGATGACACAGATTTGTAAGCTATGTAGTGCTGACTTTTCAATGAAACTTTCATGACTCCCTAGGAATATTATTTGGACAAATTTCTTTATCATTTTTCAGTTTTTTTACTATTTCAGTGTTTGATTTATGGTACTAGTTAATATCTCTAATAGATTCAGGTTGGACTAACTTAACTAATATGACTTCATCAACTCGCTCATTTATGTATCACTTCGATCATTGTTTAATTAACATTTTTGTTCTCAAATTATGATATTTGACATCTTGTCCTCCTTTCTTACTGAAGAGTTGACATTTCCTGAAAATCAAATTGATATATCAAGAATATGTTGATCTGTTAATTCTCTACTTTATAGATTAGGCTCAAGATGAGCCCTCTTCACTAGTCAACAAGTACTGCTTTCTGAAACAGTAGGTATAAGGAAATGGTGTTTTTCCTGAATGTCTACACCAATTGTAATGATGTACATTCTGAGGATTTTTTATTGCCACTGAGACATCATATCGTTGTATGTGCAGTTCTGGTCATGCTACTTTTGCATGGGTCCTTACCATTTATCTAACTTATGTCTGATATTCATCTTGCTAATATGTGGAGCTGCACTACTTATGCATTGCGTCTGGATCCTGTGCATGGTGTTTCTTGATCTAATGCTTCTTTGTGCCATCCCTATTTTTTTTGCAGGCACCAAGTGATTAATGCATGTTTGGCTCCTTTGTACTCTATTGTAGGGATGCATGTAATTACAGTGGAGGGTTTGGGGAATCATAGGGAGAGGGAGAGGGAGAAGGCGAGGGTGAGGGAGGCGGAGGACTCCACCGCCGTTGTCGCCCTCGTCCGCTCCGCCGTGGAGGAGGTAGGGAGCGCTGAATCGCCACAGCATTCAGTGCTGAAGGACGGCGCTGAGAGGAGGCGTGGTCTCGTTCACCGGAGAGGGAACGGGTACAACCGCCGTGGCTCGGCCTCGTCACCTAACGTCACCGTCGTGTCCAGGGTGGTGGATGATGCTGAGGTGGAGGGGAGGACCAGTCAAATCAATGACGATTATACTTAAGAAAGAAAGTTCAGTGCAATGCATTTTTTGTTTTGTCTTAAACGGTGAAAGCTGAGTTGTAGCATCATAGTAATTTACATATGAAGTCACAGAAATATGTTTTGATTTGTCGCATCAAATTTAGAGAGAGCATTAAGGGGTGATTCTATTTTATGAGGCTATGGCATCTTCTCTTCGTTTTAGTTCTTAATTTTGTTGATACTGGTGTTTTTTAGGACTGAAAAATGTGAGTGTTCTGCAGTTTGTTAATTGTCGAGGAGAGGTTCTCCAATGTCGTCATTATATGCCAATTGGTTCCTCAGAAGGGAAGGCATTACCATGTGTGATATATTGTCACGAAAATAGGTTAGCAGATGTTAATAATTTATCAACTTGGTGCTGTTATTTTGAGCTTGTTTGTATCATTTAGATTTATGTTATTATATCTGAGTTTGTATGCGCGCTTGGATTCCTGACTTTGCCCTAAATTATGAGTGAATTGATCTACATAATGTTCTGATTAAACTGGGAATGGATTTATGCTATACCCCTGGCTGTAATATTTTTTAATGTTCATTTACTAATGTGTTGGTCTTCCTGTATTCTCATTCTGCCGAGTGAGACATATTTCGATTCTCGTTTTATGCTGTGATGACTTTTTGTGTTTTCTAATGATTCTTATTATAATGATATTCCAGTGGGTGTATAGCAGATGGAAGTGAAGCCGCTATAATATTATTACCATCAAACATCACTGTTTTCCCCCTTGATTTCTTGAGATCTAGACTTTCTGGAGGGGATCACGTCACTCTAGGTTGAAATGAAGTAAGTTGGAAGCTAATATGTAATTCTGAAGTTTCGTACTTATTTAAGCAAACGAAAGGTTTTAGCTAAGTTGTCAACTTATGCATTTCTATTAATTATATTCAAGTTTGGAATTTTTTGTGCTCCTCATTAGCCTTTTTGCATTTTGTTTTGATAATGCATTTGTTTGGTCCTACAGAAACGTGATCTCAGAGCTGTAGTTGATTATTTGCGGGCAGATGGAAATGTGTCTATGATTGGTCTTTGAGGTCGTTCCATAGGTGTTGTTACCAGGTAGCTTCCAGTTTTATACTTTATTTAAATATGAACTATAGAATGTGTCTTGGAGTCTCTCAATCGGGCTGGTGTACCCTAAGAGAATTTTGTAGAACTGCATTGTTTGCTTTAAAGCTGACTGATTTTGTACTGATTTCCTTCAGTTTGATGTATGGACCTGAGGATCCTTCAATTGCAGGAATGGTAGTACTTGACAGTCCATTTTCTGATCTTGTTGAACTAATGATGGAACTCGTGGACACATACAAGATACGACTTCCCAAGTTTACTGTAAGCACATAATTTTTTAAAAGGTTGCACTTTTGTTCTTCATTTGCTTACTACCATATAAACTTACCGCTATATTTCTTTTATACTTTCTAGGTTAAATTTGCAATACAGTATATGCACCAGGCTATTCTAAAAAAGGCAAAGTTTGATATCTCGGAGTTAAACACAGTAAAGGTATAATCAGCTTAATGTTCAATATTCTTTTGAGACATATATTTGCAGCTCTTAATTTGTTACTTTGGTTCTCTGTTACTTTTTGGATTTTGTTTAGGTAGCAAAAGGTTGCTTTGTTCCAGTCTTATTGGGTCATGCTGTTAAAGATGAGTTTATTCAGCCTCATCATTCGGACCAGATATTCAAAGCTTACATGGTAATTTTATTCCCTAGCAGGCACGTATATTACCGCTATTACCCCATAGAAAAGCTCATGAATATGTTTTTGGCTTCAAGTTCTCTACATTATAGCTTTTAACGCTGAATCGTGTCTCCGTGTTACACTCGATTTTGGCAGGGGGACAAAAATATTATCAGGTTTGTGGGCGATCATAACTCTTCCTGCCCACAATTCTATTTCTATTCTATTAGCATATTTTTTAACAATGTTTTGTAACCTCTAGTGGATGAAGTTGGGGGTGCATTCTTTTACATGCCACGTGATTATATTGGCAGGATAACGTATAATTCATGCCCGTCTATATTTTTTCTTCTCAGAATCATTGTTTATCCACCTAATACCATTGTTTCATCATATCACTTTACAGGGTACTTGGGAGTAATATTCACGAAATGAGAAATTTAGATAACCTTTTGTCTGCCCCTACAGGTATCAATTACTTCACTGTTCATTCTCAAGTTATATAGTTCGATTTTTCTTTCCTGAAAGATGTAGTAACTGATTTTGCATTCTGCACCTGGTAGCACCGAGGATGCTATTAGAGAACTACGCATCAAGAGACTCGTAAGCAGGATAGAGTTAATAAGCCTTGTCATTGAAAATAAAGTTAGATTCTTAGTGCTTAGTTGTATATCGTGACTTGTATGCTTCTGTAACCATATTTACGCAGCTGATCATTGTTTCTAAAAATTGGTTCAAATCCCTTTTGATATCTCACCCAAGGTAAAATCTTATTGGTGCTCTCTCTGTGAGAGTTTTATTTCGTAAGAGGGAATTTTTAAATAATGCGCCATGACTCAGGTATGCGAAAGATTATGATTTCTTATACATATTATATAGTTCATCATTGATCATCCAACTCATAAGTTTTTTTATCTTTTGTTTTGGTTTAGATGTTTGATCCTTTGACAGTCCCGATGCATGTTCATATTAAAGAAACTAGATGACAATGAGAGCCCCAAAAACGGATCTAGGAAACAATTGGTTGGGATAATATCTGAGGTCACAACAGTCCCTTCAATGAGGATTCTCCAATGCCCCCATCTTATACTGAAACGTGGATAAGTTCTCACTTGAGTCACAGTGAAGAATAAGAAGAAACTACAACTCCAAATTCTCAGGTTTCCAAGGTAAACGTATATAGTATAATGGATAAAAAAAAGCCTGAATCCATCTAATTAGTAAATTTTGTTTATGTCTTTAACATTTTAGCTTCTTTAATCCTTTGATTCTTTGTGTAAATTGGCATTTGAGTAGGTCCCTTAATCTTTTTGGTTGGTTTTGATGATGTAGTTTGGGGCTGAACGAGTACATGTAGGTTTTTAACTTAGGGAGTTCGATGTGTGGTTTGGTTAGAAGAAAACTAGCAAGAATATGACCGACT
>JAULKM010000003.1:9392265-9403080 GCA_032355605.1 Rubia tinctorum | reverse complement strand
GAGATGTTAATTTTGACAGAAAATGTAGTTTATGCCCTATAACATTACCGAAAAGCAGAAAAATAAGCAACTCTAAAGGGGAGGAACAAAAAAATACAATAAAGCATGTACTATCAATATCACATATATATGCATTTGTTTCTATCGATAATCAGTTCCAACAGCAAGAACTGAAATCCCCTTACTGTTTGGAATGCAACTGCATATTTACAAACCCTGAGCATGATTTTAAACATGCAAATCGTTTAGAATTGCCAACATTATCAACTTCGATGTTTATGCTCTTCAACATATTTGACAGTCTAGCAAATTTTAAAAATATAAACAGATAGATGCGCTCATAGGAATGAGGCTAATGACTAGAGCTCATAGCTCTCAAAACACTGGGCAAAAGAAAACCAATGGCACTACTAACTTCACAACTTCTTTTTTTATCAAAAAACTTCACAACTTAACTAATGTCAGTACTCGGTCTTTTAAAAGTGTTTCTTACCATTTACATGGCATCCAAAGGTTGTTGCAATGACAAGAATGGTGGTAAACAGTTCAAAGAATGAGACCCTGTGAGCAAAGTTCGGTAGAAGTCTTGATTTCTACGTTTTACCTTCTAACATCGCTCGTATTGCCATCCCTGCGTAGAGAACAACGAAGAGCACAGCTTGTAGAATAAATAGCTGCAAAATGCTTAGTGATCGCTTATCTAAGCTTCTAAATTCCTACTTCCCATGTTTGCACATAAAAAAGAAATACACCTCCAGCAGTAACTATTACCAGTCCACTCCACAAACTCAGTATTTTCACGCGTGGGATAACATATACAACAGAATTCGCAATGGAAATCAACAAACTGAATCATCTAAAAGGTCCTGACTTATCCAGTGCATACATGGTTAGGCTAAATCAGAACCAACGGCCTACGAGACAATCAAAACAAGGTTAAAAGCAATACATTTCCGCGTTCATTATAACTATTTATCGTAAGACAAGCAAGAGAAGCATAACAAAGAGCAAAACAAACAACAACGCATAAGCTTAAGAATTCCACAAATGCACACCAAACCATTCCTGAAGAACACCCAAGTGAAGTGATCCATCCGACTGACTTCCAGATAGCACATCCCCTCTAAAAAAATCACTTCATCAAATATTATCATATATCATAATTCTTATTAAACTATTGGCATTTTGTAACTAACTGATCTGAATATCGCGAAGACTTCCCTTACTCTCACCATCCACATACTCCTAAGCATCCATCATCTAGACTCAAGTATCACAAAACAAATCAAAATAGCATTCGCCAGCTATACTCATGTATCACAAAAGAAATTAGACAAATTAATTGACGATAGTAAATTTTAAACATGAGGTAGTAGTTGACTGTTTCAAAAATCACACCTGCAAATTCATGTAAGGGTCTACGGAGACAATTAATTGTCAATGTTGTAAGGCGATCGACCACAGCGTGTTGGGGAATAGGCGATCGACGGCAGTTTGGGTAACAAGGAGACGGTGGCAGGGAGGACCACCAGTTTGGGTGAAGAGGAGACAGTGTATATACCATCACAAAGTTATGCCAGTCAAGTAATGGCTGGAGGAGAGAACATCATTACAAGTATACACGGTATTTCACAATCGTAGTTGTTGACATATAAGATACTTCTTACATGCATTCTATTACTTCTATTCAATTGTTTTCATGATTAATCATATATGTTACAGGTAGAGATGCAACGGCTATAGAAAAAATTGGCGATAATAGAGAAAACAGCCAAGACAGAAGCACAACTGAAAGTAAGAGGCATCTAATGTCGATTTTATCAAAATTATAATGATTTTCATCAATAAACTTAATAAGAAAGTGTGATAATCCAGAATAAACTGAAGCTGAGGTTGAAGACACAGAAATCTGTCTTGAAGTACTTGTCTAATCCTAGTGTCAGTCCAAACACCTATATTGGTACCTCAAATCCCGAAAACCCTTAAACCCTTGTTGTCATCTCGAGTTAATTGGACTATTAAAAAGATATCAGATATGTATCACAACCAAAGATTTCTGTAATATAGAAGTCCTAAGATGTACATGGAGAACGCAAGTGCCAATTTTGCTGAAAAGTGAAGCAAAACAGCATCATAAAGAATTATAATGAGAGCTTAGGTTTCTGAGGAAACAGAGAGAAGATTGACAATGACAACAATATTGAAAAGGAGAGCCTATATATGAAGGAAAGCATGGCTGCTGATGCTAATAATTGTGATGATCATGCAATCACAGAACCAGAGATCAAACAGGGTGACAATGAGGATACAAAAGTTACAACCAACACTGATACAATATTACTCTATCATAAAAACACAATCACATGAAAAATCACGGAAAATTAAGGACAGAAACTCATGGGCCGATCAGTTCGCTTCCGATCACAATGGTAAAATCTAATATCAACAATATCAATCACCAATAGAGAGAAAAGAAAGGTTTGTATTACCTAAATGTGAAGAGACGGAGCCCTTCTTGCTAGAACGATGTCGGGAGGCAACAGAGAGCGGAGAAAGCGCTTCTTGTCGGAACAATCTTGGACAGAAATAGTGAGCGGCAAGATTCGCAAGAAATCATAGCATCGTGGGGCCGCACGAATGACGTGGGGAAGAAACAGAGATAGCTTTTGAGAAATCACAATGTGTTGGGGTATGGCGATCGATGGGGAGAAGACAATGGCAGAGAGGTGGGGAATAGCCGATCAACGTAGAAAGGAACAATTTAGGTTGGGTGGTGCCTGGGAAAACGGTAACATTTTAGAAAGTTAGGAAAATCAAAATGACAGAATTATCCCTGGTTGACGGAACCATCCAAAACAAATAATTTCTATTATATGATGCTTGGGGAAAAAATCATTCTCAACTACTCATTAAACATTTTACTCTTCTCATTCAATTTTCACCACATTTCATTTTGAAAAAAAACATAGAAACTTATATGGAACTAATGTAAAACAAAAATTAATATTAATATTCTTTATATTTAAAAAACAATATTCTTCATATTTTTATACAACTCCAATGGATTAAATATTTTTGAATATTTGATATTTATAATATAATAATTATAATAAGTCTTGTTTTAAACCTTTTGACTGTTAGACGAGTCAATATTTAATTGGGCGAACGACTTAGGAGGCCCTGAACTCTCCCTATAGTCCCCTTTTAGCCCCTTGTCTCTTTTTGTTTGAACACTTTTGACCTCTCAACTAAAAAAATGCAAATTCGTGGTCTTTCCGTCCGGTCAAAGTGTCAAGTGTTAGTTAAAATGTCATTTTAAGGGTAAATTAGCAATTCATCATTTCCCTTTTATTTTCTTCTTTTCTCATTTTCAAGCAGCGCCGTCTGCTCTATTTTTCTCCCGTCGTCTACTTATTTTCTCCGATTCAAGCAGCACCGACATGCTCTCCTCTTCTCTTGCCGATTCAAGCAGCGCCCGTCTGCTCTATATTTCTCCCGCCAAATCGATTTCTTTGAGCCACTCAGGTTCAAGCGGCCCCGTTGCCACACTCCCCTCTGTCGGACTCCGTTAGGGTTTCTTCGAGGTGGTGGAGGGTTGGGATGAGAGGTGGAAAGAGTTGGGATGGGTGGTGGCGGGTGGCCAAATCTGTAGGGAGTAAGGTTGAGAAGGTTGATAATTCCAGAACTCCGCTGTTGGCGAGTAAGGTTGAATTTCGGTGATCGAATTGGTGAAAATGTTTGGTGAAGAGAAGGTTAAAGTTTGGGGTGTGAGTTGAGGGGACACCTTCGTTCATGTCGTTGGTGATGGTCACCGGAGGTGATCAGTCGGTGATGGTGAATATCTGAGCTCTCAGGTGTTTGGTGGCGGAGATGGTTTCCGGAAACCGAAGCTTTTCCAGCAACCTAGCGACATTTGTAATTTCTTAAAAAATGTAGGGGATGGATTGTTATTTTTAAAAATACAATTAGGGGTTGGATTGTAATTTTTGAAAAATGTAGGGGGCTGGATTTGTAATTAAAATTTATATGGACTATATGTAAGTAAAAAATGAGGGGGCTGGGTTTATAAATAATAAAGAGTAAAAATCATTTTTACCCTTAACTAACAGAGAAGACTTCAGAGTTAACGTTTTGATCGGACGGAAGAGCCACGACTCTGCAGCTTTGTTAACATGTGTCTCATAGCTCATGCATTCGTCTTCCCGTTTCCTCTTGTTGAGCGCAATCCCATGGCACTCTTTGGCTCTGTGTTGGTATCCCTTCACTGTAGCTATTCCCCACCGGTCGGGAACTTCAACAACAAGTGCAGGGTAGACACTATGCCCTTGAGCAAGGCTAGGGCCGATCTGCCCAGTATCAGGTTGTAGGGACTGTTTGCCTTCACGACTATGAATTCCATGTCCACCGTTTTACTTCTCTCACCTTCTCCCACCGTCACCGGGAGGAGTATGGTGAATTTCGGCCATACTGTCCTGTCTGCGAAATCGACCAGCGGAGTACTAGTCCTTTCTAACTTTCTCCTGGTATTCTCATTCAATTTTTCAAAACAATGCCAATACATAATTTCTACGAAGCTGCCTCCATTGACATATGCCCGATGTATCCCTTTTTCCATTACCCTAACTATTATCACCACCGTGTCTGCACCTGCTAGCCTGTCTTATATCGTGTCACTATCGTCGAACGTTATTACTTCGCTTGCTCCCAGTTTCCTTTCCTCCGGCGTTGGCTGCGGGGTCTGCCTGCAATGTGCTTTTCGCTGAGGCTCAGTCCTTCATCCTGGACTTCCATCTATGATGGCATATATCTGTTACCGTAACTGCTCATTCTCTTTCACCTGGGGTATTCTCTCTCTGTCTTTTGCGGTGCTCATCAACTTTCTCGGCTCTAGTCACTTCATTTCCCTTATTCTGCTTTTGCTCTCTATCAGGGATCCTTGCCTTACCCAAATTTTCCCGCTGTTTATGGTAACCTCCATGCTTATTCTTACCCTAGTAAGTAGCCCTGTTGTGATCCTTCGCGCTTTTTGCCAAATGCGCTAGTTCCTCGTTCTGCACTTCACCCTCTATGTTGTGCTTTAGTTGAATACAGTTGTCCATGTCATGGACGTGGTCATCATGGTACTCACAAAATTGGGATTTATTCTTCTTCTCCGACGACGTCTTCATCCTTGATGGGGCATAAAAAAATGCCCTTTCCTGCGAACAGGATGAAAATCTCTCTGGGCGTCTTGATCAGAGGGTGAAAATTCTTTATGACCTGTTGAACCTGTCAGGCATATGCCTGCTGCCTGTTCGATCAGCCCCCACTCTCTTAGTTCTCCCTTCCAAGTTTTCCCTCTTGGCTTTGTGATGACCAGGACCTCCCAATGCTTCATTTCTCCTTTTATCCGCCAGATCCTCCCTGTGGAAATTTTCAACTCTTCTCATCAACTCATCAATAGTCATTGGCGGGTCCAGTATGAAATCCCACAACAACAACTCGTGTTTGAGACCGTTCACGAACGTGTCGATAAGGAACTGGTTGCTCCTTTCCTCCACCTGATTTGCTTCATCATTGAATCTCTTCCAGTATGCTGATAGCGTCTCCGCCGACTTCTGCCTGATGGCAAGTAACTCCGATCTTGTCTTCCAAAATTTCTTCCTCTACATGAAACGGGTCAAGAACTTTTCCTCTAGCTGGCCAAAGCTGTCTATCGTCCCGTCTTCCAAGTTCCTGAACCACACCCTGGCCGCAACTGTCAAGGTGATTGCAAGAACCTTACACCATATAGCTTGCTGTATCGCAAAAATGGCCATGTTGGTACAAAAGGTGTGCAAATGGTCCTCCGGGTCCGCTTCGCCATTGTACTGACCCAAGTTCATTGGTATTTTCAGCTTTGGGTCTGTCGTGAACAGTTGTATCCATCTGGTAAATGGTGAACCCCTAGCTTTCCTGTCTAGGACCTCCTCTTATTTTGGCTGCGCCTTTCGCCCGACCTGTTCTTTATTCCTATGGAGTGGTACATAGCCTTCTCTTCATTCGCGGTCCACCACTGCTTCTTCTCCTCCAACTCGCCTTTTTTCCAGAAGAGGAAGTACTCTTCTCTCTGGATCGCTTTGAACTGTCCACGCCAATTTTCCTCCTCTGGCGGGCGCCTCAGAATCTCCCTCTTGTTCTGGAAAAAGCTCCATCGGGTGCATGTCATGTCTCCTCCACCACGGCTTCCCGTCCTCCATTTCCTTTAGTCTGTTCATCATCTCTTTCTGGGACGCCATTATCATTTGAAGAATTTATGAGTTGTTCGCCACCTCCTTTGTCATGCGGATTTGGTGTCTTTCTCCCCTCAACATCAGCATCAGAGCGGGTTCATCCTCCTGTGTTGCATCTTCTATCATCACCTGGTTGTACAATTTTTTCGGCATCCGTGCATCCATCTTCTCCAAGCTACGTGGATGCTAAAAGATTATTGCGTCCCCACAAACAGCGCCAATGTTAATACCAAAATTTGTAGCATGTCTAGCGATGATTCACACTAGGCCAATGTGCACCTGAACCTACAAGACTGGGAGAGAGAAGTTAGGCAGGCAGGCTTAGGGTCGTGTCTGCTCCGACGCTCCTGTTAGCCATTGAAGTCATGTAGAAGCGTATATAAGTGAATAGTAGGCTGATTGGAAAATCTTACCTCGTGTCTTACATTCTTCCTTGTTATATGTGGTTTGGTGGCCGATGGGACTGAAGTTGTCCCATTAGCGCCCATCAATACGTTACCTGTCTAACTCCGCGCCCAGGTAGCGTCCCTGGGTAGACAGGTCGCGCATCCCTGTTTTCTTTCTAATTACTGGGCCTTTAGGCCCATACATTATCAGCTGTAAATGGGTATATAAAATTAAATACAATTATGATGGGTCTGTGGAGCGGTTCAAGGCCAGACTTGTTTTTTTCGGCAATCACCAACAGGCGGGTATTGATTATTTTGAAACTTTTAGTCCTATTGTGAAACCTACTATTGTGCCATTAGTTCTTACTATTGTTGTTTCTCTTAATTGGACTACCCATCAATTAGATGTTTAAAATGTCTTCTTGCATAGTTTTTTAAACAAGGAAGTTTACATGCGCTAACCTGAGGGTTTCGCGCATCCCTCGGAACCAAATTACATATGTCGTTTACGTAAGTTCATATATGGGTTGAAATAAACTCCGCGAGCTTGGTTTTCTTGATTCAACAATTTTTTATTATCCATTGGTTTTAAATGCAACACTTGTGACATCCCTATGTTTATTTTTAAATACCAATGTCATATGCTTATTTTACTTCTTTATGTGGATGATATTGTTCTCAGTGATAGTAGTTCTGCTCTAGTTCACTCATTTCCATTCTCTCGTCTCAGTTTGATATGAAGGATCTGGGGATCTCCATTATTTTCTAGGTATTCAGGTGTTGCGTACTCCTCCTGCTTGTTTTTTGTCCCAACAAAAATACGTGTCTAATTTACTAAAGAAATTTCATCTTCATACTGTTAAATATGTACTCACACCATGTGTTTCTAGAGTTACGTTATCCTCTGTTGATGGGGATCTTCTTGCCGATCCCACATATTATCGTAGTATGGTTGGTGCTTTGTAATACTTGACTCTAACTCATCCAGATATTGCTTATGATGTTAATATGGTTTCTTAGTTTATGCATGCTCCCCATACTACTCACCTTCATGATGTGAAGAGAATTTTTAGGTATTTGCAGGGCACCTTGGACTTTGGTCTTTTTCTCCACTTGGCAAGCTCTCCCACGTTAGTGGTAGCTTATTCTGAGATTGAGCTAGTTGTCCTGACAGTCGTCGTTCTACCATTGACTATGACGGTTTTCTTGGGAAGAATTTGATTTCTTGGCGCTCTAAGAAGCAACCTACTGTGTAAAAATCATCAACTGAAGTTGAATATAGGGATGTTGCTTACACTGCGGCTGAAACAATTTGGCTTCGTCAGGTTCATGCGGATTTGGGGTATTTTCTTCGTGATCCTGTTACTTTCTTTTGTGATAATGTTTCTACAATATATCTTGCTGCCAATCTCATTCATCATGATCGTAGCAAGCATATTGATGTAACCTACCACTCTGTTCGTGACATGGTTGTACATGAAGGTTTTCGGTTTAGATATGTTCCTAAACGGTTATAGGTTGCTGATATTTTTACTAAAGTTTTTTGTAGTGAGTTCTTTAGTAAATATCATTTCAATTTATCCTTTGTTGCACCTCGTAAAGATTGAGGGGTGTATCGGGGTATAAAGATAGTATAGACTTTTCAATGTAAATACAATTCATATATATAGAGTGCCGCTACTAATTGGGTAAATCACAATTATTATCATTATTCCACACTTACTAGTTACTATTGAGTATTTTTTAGCTACGGAACAAGAGAGCCACCAGTAGTATTATTTTTTTAACCGAACAGGTGTTTCTGTATATTCTAATTTGTTCCTCCTTAAAAATCACAACACCAAGTTCAGCATAGGAGCCAGGTAAAAGGGAGCGGGGTAATTCACCGGGAAAACATGCCATCACGGACGAGCCGGAAGATATCGGCGGCCTCCGCCAGGGCCCACACACGGAAATCCAAGCCAAAATCCTTCGCTTTCCTCCCTTCAGGTTTTGCCTCTTCTCTCCATAAATTTTGCTTCTCATAGTCGATTTTCTCGATTGGAGACTATATGGTTATGCGCATGATTAGATTCGCTTTCAATGGGGAAAATAAAGCGGAAAATTCTGTGTTGCGTAGGACGATATTTGAGGCTGACCGGAGTTTTAATGTTCATCAGTGTGTTATTGTAGTGTAGAATTGAGTTTCCATGTGCTTGTGTTATTCAATTTGGACTGCATTTTTTTCCTGATTTGGTTCTGTTTTTTATGTGAATTATGATGATATGCAAGATCTGTTCTCAAAATTGTTTCGGAAACACTGTCGGATGTTCATATTACACACTATTTTAGTTTAGTTCGGCTGCCTAATTGGTAGCTTGACTCGCATGAAATGATATGCAAGCGTAATGCTGCTTTTCTCCTTTTGGGTATAATTTAGCCTAAGTCAACGCCACTTAGCTTATAAGCAAAACAGTTTATAAGCTCGGCCAAACACATATTTCCCCTATTCTGCAATTTGAATTTCTATTAGTAGCTTGTGTGCAGTCACACCCCTCAACCCTGTTTTTTTTTTGTATGGAGTGGGTAGAGTTATTATTAAAACTGCTACCTAACTAAGGAAATCATTTCAGGGGTGTTTAAGAAATTCCTTTTGGTTTTCTTCGTTGGCCTTTTTGCTTGGGTTTATCAGGCAGCTCGACCTCCTCCTCCTAAACCATGTGGTTCGCCGAATGGTCCTCCAGTCATTGCACCAAGAATTAAACTCAGTGATGGAAGGCACTTAGCCTACAAAGAGCTTGGAGTTCCAAAAGATGAAGCAAAGTATAAAATAATATTTGTCCACGGATTTGATAGTTGCAGACATGATGTAAATGTCCTAAGTGTATCTCTCTCGCCGGTAATCTGACTCGTCCTATCCTATTTACTTTCCTCTTTCCTCGAAGGTTCTCATATGTTAGCCGTCTTTAAAATGTATTTCTTCTGTTACAGGATACTATTGAAAGTTTAGGCATCTATATTGTCTCATTTGATAGACCTGGTTATGGAGAAAGTGACCCTAACCCTGATCGAACATTGAAGGGTATGGCTTCCGATGTCGAGGAGCTTGCTGATCAACTTGGTCTAGGTTCAAAATTTTATGTTATTGGATTCTCAATGGGTGGACAGTCAGTTTGGCCATGCCTCAAATATATTCCTCATAGGTATTTCTCATTCTACTTCATAATGCTGCTATACTGTTTCCTCTTAATTTCGTCTTGCTCATGTTTAGTACTCCTGAATCGGATCAGGTTGGCTGGAGCTGCTCTGATTGCCCCAGCTGTGAACTACTGGTGGCCTAGTTTACCGGCTAATTTGACGAAGGAAGTATACAGTGGATTGCTTTTGCAGGACCAGTGGGCCCTCCGTGTTGCTCACTACGCACCGTGGCTTACGTATTGGTGGAACACTCAAAAACATTTCCCCCCTCTTGCTGTAATTGATCTCTCTCCTGAAATTCTATCACGTCAAGACCTAGAGATAGTGACTACAACCCGTCCACCACGGGATTTTGCGGTAAGACTTAAGAGTCGGAAGATGATTTCTCTATGAGCTTTTGTACATGATATAGTTTTTCTTTTAAATTCATATCAGTCTCATCTGAATGACCTCAGGCAGGGAAATTTATTTGTTGCCTGCATATGCCTGGTCTTACCTGTTTGAAGTTAGAGTCCCTTCTTTCACGCAATTGACTTTGAGAGATTTTTAGCCTACTTAATATCAGATAATATCAATCTACAACCCCAAGAATTTGAAGAAACATGGTTCACGTCTTGAAGATTTTACTGCTCCATGCTCTAATAGTTGTTTTCTACTTTCAGAATCATTAGTGATCTTAATCACCACTATTAGATCAACACAAGGTCCTTATTTCCGATACCCCATGAAAACGAGCATATTGAACTTACTCTAAGAGACTACTGTCATTCTCGCATAGTAACTTCAGGTTGTGCAATAGATTTCGGGATATTATCTGAAAATATGATGAGTGTAATTGTGCCTGCTTGTTCCATCGACTATGTTTTGTCTTCTGAACTAGTACTATTTTGGTCTTGTAATCAGATTATCACTGCTAATACTTCTTTCTGCGAATATCAGGCACAAGTTAGACAACAAGGAGAATTTGAATCAATTCATCGTGACTTGAATATTGGTTT
>JAULKM010000003.1:9375853-9387379 GCA_032355605.1 Rubia tinctorum | reverse complement strand
CTCAAGTCCAGAGCCGATATACTCACATGACTCAAAGATAAAGATCGCAAACAAGGAAACTTCTGATAACTAGGATCAACTCCCGTGATAGTATTATGAGCTAATGTCAATACTTCTAGCTTTTGCCTACTGCATTTCTCGAGTATATTAATACTCGGGATAGTTCTCACGTTATAATGCAACTGCCTCAATGTATCCCTAGTATACATAAGCCAAGCTATAACAGGAGCAGCAGAGAACTCATCGACATCATCCATAATTATCGAAAGGCTCTGTAATCCAGTCGTCTGGAAAATTGTCTGAGTTATGATAATCTCAAGCTTACAATCACTGAGGTCAAGGTACACAGGCCAGTCACTGGAATTAAAAGTGAGAGCATGGAGATGATGTTTCCACGCCTCTCGCCATTTCCGGCAAGTAGCGGAAGCAACCACCACATCCCGGGCTGCTTCAAGCCGGGACAATATGTTCCCTATGACCTCTACGGGCAGGTAATCCATCAACTCTAATCAAAGGTGCGATAATTCTAACTCAATAACCTAAGAATGGGATGGGAGATTTGTACCACTGAAAAGGGGGAAATTATCTCGGTCAACAATGAACACAACAGATAGTTCATACAGACTAATATAATATCTACACAAAGATCGGAGGGACTTACTTAGCATGCTGGAAGTCGCGATCGGTGGCCGGAATCGGGAAATCAGGCGAATCGGAGGTGGCGATTGAAGAATGCAGTGGAACAAAATGCACCGACTAGGTTAATACAGAGAGAGAGGTAGTTGAGGAAGGGGGAATCTGATTCGGCGGAGGAGGGAAATGGTCTAGCTGGGGAGTGTCCCCTCTCCTACCCTCTGTAGAAACACACAGACACACACTAGCGTTGGTTGTGATGAGTTGGCTTGGCTGATCTGGCTTTTTGTTGCCTCCGTCTTGGTTCTCACGGTCTAAAAATAAAGAAAGAAATGTTAATATATAACTCCAATTTTTTTAATACGTGTAAAAATATAATTCTTATGAATTTGATTGGTTCAGGTTATTTCACAGTCTTTATAAATAAGAATTTTATGGTTAAAGTCACACCACTATTGAGAATTGCGGATTTTAAAGTAATTTTTTGATATGGGTTATCCGGCGTTGTAAGACTGTGTTGGTAATAAGTTGTGGTTTCAAATTTACAAGTGGTTGATGGAGGTGCGAACGTGGTGGTTCCGACTTCGATGGTAATGATGGATATGGATTATTCGGCGTTGTGAGATTGTGTTGGTACTTTGTTGTGGTTTCAAATTCAAAGGTGGTTGATGGAAGTGTCATCGTGGTGATTTCGACTTCGGTGGTGGCGGTGCGACTCACATAAGATAGCCCATGGTTATTCAAAGGATAGAGTTTCAGTTTTCACAGAGAGCTCCGACGTTCAATCCACCACTATCAAGAATCGTGAATTCTAGAGCAATTTCTTGGTGTGGATTATCCGGCGTTGTGATATCGTGTCAATATCTCGTTGCGGTTTCCAATCTGCATGTGGCCGATGGAGGTGCGATCGTGGTGGTTCCAGCTTTGGTGGTGGTGGTGCAGTGGTTGTGTGGTCTCAGGAGAGCTCCATACTTTACGTGGTTTTAATAGATTTAATGGTGGTGTCTCCTACTCCAGTCCTGGGTATGATGTTTGTATGTAATTTGGTTGGTTGTATGTAATATTACCTAAAAAATGTGTAGATATAATTCCTAATTTTTTTAGTGCACATATAACATTCTTTTTATATGAAATTTTAGTCAGCACCGATCTCTGTTGGTTTCATGTGACAAGATCAAAAGGTCATTGTGCTTTTATGACCTTCGATCTTCTTGCCAGTGTTGATATGATTCCAAGTTTTTCAAAAGTGCATATATATCGAAAATTGATTTTGACTTTAGAAATTCGATGTTGGCGGAAAATTCAATAGTTGTTGAGTTGATTTGTAAATATGAAACTACCCTTTAATAAGATTCTGGATTTTTCAGAACGATTTTACCGCTTATTAATATTCATAAATTATTGCTGCAATTTTTCTCCATTTTCTCATCTTCCCGCTATTTCACCATCAACCTGATGTTTGGATCCTTATGTCCTTGCAACGACGGTGGGAGTAAATTTGCAATATTTCAAGGAAGCAAATCTTTAGCTGGAGAGATCCACCACGGAACTACATGTGCACGACTTGCTACGGCCGCCTAACAGGGCATAATTGTTTTATTTTGGCTCAATTCTTGACATGAACTCTACGTAGTTGGAATTCTTATATCTGATGAACATGCAAATTCTTCAAGTGGGATATTGAAGAACAAATCCGTCTAATTGCATGTGTAAGGTGAGTGACCAAACAAGGCCTCTAAAAAATTGAGGGTTTAATTTTTTAAAGAGACCGTCTCTTGAAAGACGGTCTTTACATAAGTCATGGAAAAACCAAAATTTAAAGTGCAAATTAGAAAAAATGAAGATAAATTTTTTGGGTTGTATGAATCGGGTTATAAACTTTATAACTATTACACGTTGCATAATAAATTTTTAATATTACAACTAAGACCTTTTACCTTTTATTATTCTAATTAAACCCCGTCTTTCCATAAAATTATGGAAAGTCTGTATTTCCCAAAACTTTGCCTTTTTAAAATCATTTTAATAAAGTTGTATTTAATAAATAATAAATAATAAATACAGAAGGCCTTTTTTCTTCTTTTTTTTCTCAGACCAATTGAGATAACCCAACGTGTTTATACAATTTTTGCAAATTCCACTAAAAATGGAATATTTTAAAATTAAAATTTAAACGACTTCACGCTTAAATCATTATCATCCACAAGTTGGGAGAGTTGTATTGATAGTGTTAAACCTATATGATTTCAAATTGTTGAAACCACAGAAGTTTTACTGCAAGTAAGTGATGATGATAATGATTCTAAAATAAGAAGTGAATCTGAAATTCTCGGCATTCAATGAGGTTGGTGATTTTGATTGTCTTTTGGCAATAATTATTTGGTATGATATATTTTATTCGGTTAATGTGGTTAGTAAACATTTGCAATCAAAAAAATATGGTTATTGATGATACTATTATAAAAATTAAGGGACTGATTTCTTATTTTGAGAAATATAGAGAAATCGGTTTTTCTGATACTATGGATACAGCTAAAAAACTGCAATTGATTTAGATATTGAACTCATATTTTTCAAGAGACGTGAAATTAGAAGGAAAAGACATTTCGATGAGAATCTTGTTGATGGATCCGTTGTTCACGGATTTAGGAAGAATAATTTAGAGTGAATTATTTCTTATATATTATTGATCAAACAATTGTTTCACTTACTTCTAGATTTGAAGAATATTAATGTATTTGGTTTCTTATTTACTTATGATAAGTTACACTCTATAGATGATATCAGCTAAAGTCTTGTTGTAATGGTCTTGAAACATCTCTTAAAAACATGGAACAATCTGATATTGATGGTAATGAATTGTTTATGGAGATAAAACTACTTTGATAATTCTTGCCCAATGAAAAAATGAGAGTTGGTGATATTTTAAATTTTTTGAAACGTAATGAATGTTTTCCTAATTCTCTTATTGCATATAGAATTATGTTAATTATTCATGTAACTGTTACTTCTTCTGTGAGAAGTTTTTCAGAATTGAACTTGTGAATTCTTATATGCACTCGATAATGTTACAAGAAAGACTAAATGGACTAGCAATGATAGCCATAAAAAATAATTTGTTGGAGAAAATAAATTATGAAAAAATCTTCCATGATTTTACTTCAAGAAAAGCTAGGAGAATAGCACTTTTCAAATAAATTATCACTAATATATTTAAAATTACATTACACATAATAAGATATATTTAATGATTAATAAAAAATTTATAAATATATTATCACTTAAATGATCTTGAATTATTTTATTTTTTTTAAAAGAGACTCCGTGATATTTGAGGCGACCTGTTGAAGAAGGTTTTGGGGGTTCCCGATGCGGCATATGTGTAGAAGACTTAGCAGCATGGAGAAGGTTGTGAAAAGGGCAGTGAAGATTGACACGCAAAGCATTTTTGCCAATGCTCTCCGCCTAGTGCGCATTGTGAGAGGGGAATTTTTTAAAAAATAAAAATAAAGAGCAATTCTCAGTCTCATTAACGGTAAATTATTATATATTTGTGTCAGGTTTAGATCGCACAACCTCTAACTAACAATTGTAACGAATCTGTTAAAACATTCTAAACTACTTTGGCTCACACACTGTGTGGTGAGTTTCCCACATACAAACCTATCATTAGATTCATGTGTCATATTGATAATCTCTGTAATTGAAGCGCTACTTTAATCTTCATTTTCACCAGGTTGCTTCATCTCTATAGTTTCGAGAAGTTGTTGCTGTATTTCTCCCATTTGCGGCGAAATGTGTTCGTTGAAAGAGTCGAGAACAGGACCGTTTTGGTTAGGAGCAGTCTGATACTGCATGTCCCCATGTTATTCAGTGTTGGCTAGATTTTTCCTCACCGGTTGCCACAACTCCGTAGTTCTGCTATTGAGAACCTTTTTGGGAGGTTGTCGCTGGATTTCTCCAATCAGCGCGGCGGGAAATAATTCAAATCTCACCCAAGTCGCGAGAGTACCAACTTCACACCTAGAAATATAAGCATAAAAACAAACTAAAGAGTTAACTTAAACCCTAACTTCATGGAGGGAAGTCATGCCACAACGCAAATCTACTCTAGCCCAAAAGCATGTGTTGTCTTAAGAGTATTATTCTCCGAACTTGCTACATATGTGGTACTACAGCCAGTGTGAACTCCGTTGTGCTCCAAAAGCTATGTTCGAAAACTATGTATTACTACAAAAAGACCTATCATTTTTCAGTGAGGCAGACCACATACTCCCAACCACGAGATGACCTATTTTGACTGTTGCCAGAACCTAACACCACTAATGACAAAGTCAAACCAAATGCTTCCAATCAACTCTCCATCACAATCAACACGAGGTTTTCGTGGCTACAACCGACTACGATGAATATTTATTGAGCGACTAGACAACACATTGGGTGGTGGGGATAGATTTTAGTAATGGACAAGAGAAGAAAATATAATGGATGTGTTTTAGACTTGAATTTCGACAGGGCCGAGTTGGGAAGGAACCGTTACTGCGTAATGCCATCGTTGACCATCTTGACCCTCGTTGACCAGCTGGGCAACCATTGACTAGGCCGAAAGACCGTTGACTTTGGTTGACAGCAGGCGTGCTCGCTGGAAAGCTCTGTCGGACCTTCTGTAATCTCACCGGAAAAGTGGTGGGCCGCTCAAAATGTGGCCTACATTACTTACTGGAGCTTTGTTGGTCGCTGGAACTCCATAAGACGACCAGATCTAGTTGGGACGTCAACTCCGTCGTCGGTAGGGTGCGAAAGTCTTCGAAAAAATGGTGAGTTGCGCCTAAAGTGTCCCGCATACCTTGTCGGAGCTCTGTTTGGCGCTAGAACTCCATCAGACGATCGGATTTGGTCGGATCGCCATCTTCGTCGTCGGCATTGTGTGGAAATCGTCGAAAGTGATGGGGTCAAGCTCTTCGCCGGATCTCCATGGTCGTTCGTCACTTTGCATGCGGAGACCGAAGGTGATCGCCGAAAAATTTCGGGTGGCAGTTGCATTATAGGTGGTTCATGGTCATTCCTCTCATTCTACATGTTTTTAGAATGAGACAAAAGGAGGTGGTGGGGGTGGTTGGGATGGAGTTTTCTAGAGAGAATCTTTTTGGTAGAAATCCCGAGTATTCCTCTCTTGTGTGCGTACGTTGTGGCTGAGAGTGGAAGTTGAACCATTACTTCATGCTACAGATAGTGTTTTTAGAATTCAAAATCCTTTTCAAGAGCACCATCTAATGAACTGTTTGAATTGCTAGAATTTTTTTTTTTACCCACTGTGTTAAAATTTCTTTTGTTAGACGACAGTTAGATGATGTCCACTAATTTGAAATGGATTATATTTCCTCAAAACTTATAATTTTCCAAAGAGAAATTCTCAGGAAAGTCAGTATTTTCATAAGTTTATGCACAGTTCACAACATCTTTTACTTAAATGTTGTAATTTTTTATAAAATTTAAATATTGTATTTTAAAATTTAAAATAAGTAATAATATGTATTTGAATGTGAAAATATAAAATATAAAATATAAAAATATTTTTCCAAATACGCAATGCCTGAGTTATAGAATCATATCCTTGTATTTAGTATTTGCCATCCCAAATTTGATCTTGAATCGAAATTGTAGAAATTAAAGACGAGGCCAAATATGGAAAATGAACGTGTAGTATGTCCAACACATAAGTTCAATGTGATTCCATCTTAAAATCAATTAGTAATATGAGAAGTAACTCATCAAATTTATATATGAGACATCTAGCATCTCCACTTTTAATGTGAGATATTTTAACAGAAATCTTTTGACAGCAGAATTGAATACATCACAATTTACACGCCATAAGGGCCAAAAATCCCAATGTCATGGTTACACTTACATTTCCTAAGTTTTTTTTTTGCTTAGAACATGTACAGTGGCAGTTCGGAACGAACTCAATTAAAAATTGAGACGGAATCGGGATCAAAATTTTTACAGTGGGAATCGTAGCGGACTGCATTCACGGAATCCGCCCCTCGATTTGAACTGAATGAGTTGGCCCAGTTGAATTGTTGTCGGCAGTCACGTGAAGCAGCCCAAGTACCAATGCACTTTCATTCATTTTGCATTATTTGAACTGTGTACCATAGCTTTTACCAAAAAACAAAATGTACCATAGCGTTTTAATTTAGTTAAATTTCTTTTATTAAATTAAAAAAACCAATAGAAATTAAATTGTAATTATTTTTGAAAATCAAAATTACATTCTTTTAAAAATATACTCCGTATATGGCTCTTTCTAATTCTGGTTCTTTATAAATTTTAAAATTAATTTCGAAAATTAAATTTGAAAAATAAAATCCAATTCAATAATTATAGGTGTATTATTAAATTTCACATTTCAATTTATTTTGTTAGGTAAATTTATTTGAATTAATTATTAAAGGTAGAATTAATGAGTATGATAGAGAGAATCAAGTGGGGTCCATGGAGTGGTTTGGGAGTGGTTCTCACCATTGTGGAAAAAAAAGTGGAGTGTTTTAATTGTGGTTTGAATTGCTGAGGTGGAAGAGAGAGATTGATTATTAAATTAATTGAAACAATTTGAGTGGTTTGGGAGTGGTTTTCCATTGCACATGGTCTTAGTTTCACTAGGAGTTCCCATTATTTCAGCGGGTTACCTTTTTCCTACTCTTTGCTATTGGAAATTCATCTGAATAGTATATATGAATCGTGAGAAAACCGTGCTTGTTGTCTGGCTGACTGGCTGTCTGGTGTCTATGAATCGTAGTTTTGAGTCGGAAATGTTGAAAGGTATATATCCTTTTCCTTTGATTTTCAGTTTAATGGTGTTCAGCACGGGGCTGTAGTTGTTGGATTCAAGGGAGCGGTCTGGAGGAAGAACTGGAGACCAAAAGGTTTGGTTTTTCACTTGCTGTTTGCTCATATGTTGTATGATTCAACTCCGCATTTTGATTCTACAAATTGATTCAATTATATGATGTATAGGCACTTCGAAGATTGGCTCAGAACCGAGAGGCTGCAAGAAAATGTCGATTGAGGAAGAAAGCAATGTCTTCTGGATTCATCTCTCATTCCAAGATAGTATTATCTATTTGTTCTGATTATCTATGATTTTACTAATCTATAGGCATATGTTCAACAGCTGGAAAATAGTCCTACTTGTGAATTAAATTATCATATACTTGTCTGCTTCTTGTTTTATTCAAAAAGATCATGTAGCAAAAATATCTGAGTTTATGTGCATTCACGACACGCCTTGGATTGATTCTGAATGCTATTACCAAGATGATCATGCCTTGCCCTGGAGGAGTTTCTCTTTCCCTTAGACTACTGGTTTGCGATTATTTCTGACTTGTCGGATGCAGTTTTGCATTGGTTTTGTATTTCTTGTCTTTCTCATTGCAGATACGGTGAATATGTGGATTGTATTTAGCAACTGTCATTGGATTGGGTCTAACCAGGGGGTTTATTCTTTTCCTATGAATTCATTGATGTCTTTGGTTTATCAAGAGAAGTAGCTTTGTGTTATTTCGAAGGAACTGCTTGGTTGAATTCTCGCTTTTACTCGAGATGGCTGTTGTCGTTTTATTTTTGTTGAGAAAAGGCCATGTGTGTGCACGACTAAGATGGGTGATCTGTGTCTTCTGTTGGTGTGGTATTTCAAGTGATTAATTCTTTTACATTGCGGAGGCATGATAACGTGAAGTGGCAATGTTGTGTTCTGCTAAATGCGAGAACATGAAAAGAATTGTGCTTTTGCTGAAACATCGACTCGCAGTTGAAGGTTGAAGTGCTTGTTAGGTGTTGGGAATTGTGTTTAACTTTGCTGATAAATGAGTGTTTTTGTTTGTACCCTCTGTGAGAATAGTTGGGGAACTCTTATGAGTTACTGTTGTCGCAGATCTGTTTTTATTTTGTACTACAAATTTGTGCTAATAACATGTCCCTTTTCCTTTTCTTTCTTGGCTTAATCAGTGGTTTAAATCACAAATATCCAAGGCCCCTCTATCATATGCATGTCCCCAGTTTGTATACACTAATCTATTCTACTATCATTGTATTTTTTACTACCTATGTTTTTATATTAAATGCGAGAGGGAAGAAAATGCTTTTTAACTCTGCCTTTTTAACTCTGCCGGCGCCTCATGTGCGCTGCCGGTCTCAAGCCCGGGAAAAGGAGGAGAGAAAAGTGCAGTTTTGGGTATAATGAGAATTTTGTTCTCTCTGTTTTTTGTTTCCTTTGTTTTGAGTGGCATTTGCTATTCTGTTGGTTTTAGTAGGGCTGTGCTATCTACTTTCCATTTATTTGCTTCTTCTGGGGACAGGTGTTGAAGCCTGACCACAGCTTTTGTTAATGCTTCCAAACTTGATGTTTGATGTATGATCAACCGCGGAAGTTCCTGTTTTCTTTGCAGCTCTGGCAACCAATGTGCTACATGCTCTCCTTCAGACTCGTTATTTTGCGTCAAATCAATACATGTAGGCGACAAGATGAACCATACAACCATTACACCAGAATACATCATATAGCTTGAGTTATACTGCATTAGAATAGATCATTGTACCAGAATACCCCAACCATATGATCTCTAAGTGCATAAACAAGTGTGATTACTTCTAACACCACAGTTTATGTTTATTGCTTATTTCTTGTCTCCCTAGGAGATTGTTGACCTTAATTGAGCAACATGTGGAATTATCATTAGCCTCATCAGTCATCACCATATCATCTCTGCTATTCTTGTTCCAATCTTAGGATGCACAGCAATGCATGCGACGTATTTTAAGTTTTACTGAATTAAATAATATTCTTTCTTCCACCATTTATCTGATGAACTTATCTCGGAATCCATGCATTACCTTACCTGTGTTCCTAACTAAAGCATTCATTCTGCAGACAACAGATTATCTGTCAAGTACTTATCTGTAACACTTGTCAACTACTTCTAATCCATTGTCTGTTTCACAATAAATGGAAAATGGAAGATTCGCAATACCAGATCCTTAGGCAAACAAAAAGGAGTGCATCTTTCCAGAAATTATGGAGCACACAGGTACCTCTTAACAAACTCCAGCTTTATGCAGCGATTAATGAGCAATCGGCTTCCATTTGATAATTTTTTGAAGTTCTGTATCTTTTCTAGTGTCAAAGTGTGCCTTCCATGATGATGTGGAATCAGTATATCATTTTTTGAATAATTTCCATATACCAAAACAAAGTCTCGTGTTTTCTGACATGTTCTCCAAACCACATCATTCATATTTGTCTCCTACCAATCTATATATGCTGGGAATTATAGAAAACAAAGCATCAGAAACTTTTTGAAAATAAAACTACCCAGTTCAACACAGAGTTAGGATATAAAGTGGATGGTTTTCAACTCTATATCTGTGAACACCATTTCAGTAGCAGCAGAAAAACTAGACAAGGAATGGAACAGAAATGTCATAATACCAAAACTGAAAAAGAAAGTCAATAGAAGGATATTGCACCATTTCATATTCACATAAACAAATCAAGCAACACAATATTCAATTACTATGAACTCTGTAGCATGAGGAATTATACTTTCATAACATTGAGCAAAAGGAATTATACTTTTTATTACATCATAGACTGAGACTATACAAAAGAATCAAGTGCTACATCAATTGCTTAATACTACCAACTGTTAGCCTACAAATGCTCTTTGTAGCATTTACATATTCAACTTCTTAAATTCTACACTTGTTTTCCTCCTTGGAGATGATTCGAGTTCCTTTATTTGTGAATACACCTCTATAACTTCACTGCACAAAGCTTACACATTCATCCACAACTGCTTCTTCGTTTGTTGACTCTGGGACAGATGGAGGACATCTTCAACACACTCTTGACACCATCTAATTTCATGTCTAAATACAAAACATTAGGCTTTCATAGCTCTCCTAGCAACAAGGTGAAAATAGTCTCCGTTTTTTGCCGAAGGCGGGATATTGGTCATCCGAGAGAGCATCCTCATCCCTATCCCTCTTGAGCAACTTCATTGGCAATATCAACCGCAAATCCTCTTCAGTATAGGAGGCATCAAGATCAGTCGCTGCCTCGAAACCAGTTTCGTCAAAATCCTCCCCAAAATCAGTTTCTTCAAAATCACCCCCAAAATCAATTTCGTCAAAATCCTCCCCAAAATTAGAAACAGCCAGCTCAAGATCATGTTCATTTGAATCCGAATCCGAAACAAAGGGATGCTCTCTCAAAAGCTTGTCCGCACCCCATCTCGAGGTAGGATTAACATCCAAACACTTAGTCAAGAAATTGTGCGCATCAGCAGATATTCCAGCCGGTATTTCTACCTCTTGTTTTGCCATTCGCTCAAGCATCGTCTCTAGTGTCATTTCAGAATTCCGATTTAATTGTCTCAAAGGCCTTAGGAGAATCATCTCGGCAACAACACATCCAAGTGCCCAAATGTCGACTCCCGGTCCGTAGTCTCCATGTAGAATGGACTCGGGGGCTAGGTAACGTGGTGTTCCCCTCAGCTTCACAGCATCAGTCTCATCTTCTTCCATTAGTGCAAGGCCCAGATCACTTATTTTTGCAACATAACTACCATTACCGCCGTATACTAAGAGTATATTGGCGGGCTTTATATCACAGTGAATAATTCCTTTATGGTGTATATGTCTGAGTCCTAGTAATATGGACCGGGTGTAATTCTTAATTTCATCTTCACTCATAGGCTTCCCGGAATAGATTCTGTCCTTAAGACACCCACCTGAGGCATACTCCAGAAACAGATTATAGAGGACCACATTGTCTTCCATGCTAGCGTCCGCTCCATAGCATCCAATGATTTCCGGGCAATCCCGCAACTC
>JAULKM010000003.1:9325324-9340784 GCA_032355605.1 Rubia tinctorum | reverse complement strand
TCTCCCCCCCCCCCAACAGTGGCGGCGACGATGTGTGTTAGGGTGGCGATGAGGTGACGTTGTTGAGGTGGTGGCGACGGTGTTAGAGTGAGGATGACAACAGCGGCGACGAGGCGGCGAGGGGTAAGATAGCCGGGGAAGAAAGGTTTTTTTTTTTCTAAATTAAAATTTGTTTTATACACGTACATATGTATTAGGGCGTAAGCAATTAAAATACAGAACGTGATAAAGCATCACCCATCCCACTCCCAATTGTCAATTTATAAATTTCTTACATTTGCTGGGACAGCAGGCTAATATTCTACAGCATATTGATCCTCGTATGAACATCAATTAATGAGCATTGTCGATTATTGGCTGCTGCAAATAGTCTTGTAATTGATTAAAGTACTTGTTTAATTGGTCCAATTACAGTCATAAAAACTAAATTTAGTCATAATACCCTATAATCTGTTAAACTTATGAGAAAATATTACAGTGTAGTCTTCTAATATCATGTCATCCCACCAAACACTAACCATTATTTCCATATTCCCACGTCCCTCCCAAAAATACCTTCCTCGAGAATTCTGCTGATCATTGAAGGACATCAAAGGATTATCAGAATCCTTGGTAAAAAATATCAAAGGGTTACACTCAACAGAATTCTGTTGTGCTACTAAGGCTGCAAACTTTGGTAGCTCAATTATACATTGAAGGATTATGATAATCAAGGGATTCACTCGGAATATTACCCTACCGCAGTTCGACTCATCCTGCAAAAATAAAATCGGTCTGTAGTTATTTGTTGGAGTGCCAACACTTGTGTGAATACCTCCAACTTCTCGGGAAAAATGTTCCAGGTGAGGAACTCCAATGTATTTGCTTTCAACGTGAAGCAACAAATGCGACTCAAATTGTAAGACGGTAATAGAGGAATTCTAGGGGTCAAAAGATACAAGGAGCTACTTACTAGATGTAGAAGGAATAGCTATCACCTCTCACATGTGATGCCACTGATGTACACATGAAACAGAAATCAAATCGAGTAGTATGATTAGACCACAAAGGACCAGACCCTACTTACGATAAGTATATCCTCATTACATTTGGTTTGGATTGACCATAAAAGAACTTTTACAGCTGCAGCCACCAAGAGCATTTGGATTTTCTGATACCTGTAGAGGAAACAAATGCTTGCCAGTTTAGTATTATCACAAGACGACTATTAGTAAGCTGTGAAGAGTATAACATTGTACAAAACATCTATTGAGGAGGACTCCCTACTTAAATATATACTATTAGATAAAGAATCTCTAACAATCCACACATTTGATCAACGCAAACACAACAAAACTAGTCCAAAAACAAAGTAAACTGATGAAAACATCGCGACGCACCTCCACAACAATCAATTTTGTTGACACAAAATTTATACTAAGAACTTGCTCCACACTTCTACACTTTCTTTCGATTAAAGTTAGTCAGACCAAGGGGCTTGAGCGCAGGTTCAACGAGGCGCACAAATACGACAAAATCTACAAAATGAAGACTCACCTGAACGTTATTTTAATTTTTATTAACCTACATACAATCTTGTTTGTTCAGTTTTCACTGCTTAATGAGTAGACGCAGAGCCTCTAGGAATAGATTATGTAAGAGAATCCACATTGGTTGCTCCTCAAGGGTCTTTTCTTAATTAAGCAGCACTTCTTAATAAGGATCAACCATTGTTGATCAACCATTGTAACTCCTATCATAGTGGATGCCCTAATGCATATGAGACTTTGCTTAGGCAGGTAATGTGAACAAGAATGATCAATGATGGTTGAAATTCAATCATGAGTTTTATGGAGTAGTTAAATTCTTATACAAATACGGCCATGTTCTCTAGAGCTTATCAGCACTTTTCAGTTCACTTCAATTCAATTCAACATAAATTTGATTTGATGAAATTAAGCTTAAATTAGTCATATTATTACTACTCCCTCTGGTTTTCTTTAATTGGCACCAAAGAAATGACACAATTTTCTTCAAAAACTAAAACTAGTGAAGGAAAAATTATTGGACTGATAAAAAGTAAATTGGATGGATGAAAATATTCTAGTATTTACCCTAAATGGAAAGTGCCAATTAAAAAAACCCATCCATAAATGGTAAGTGTGCCAATATTAGAGGACCGGAGGGAGTATCTTTCAATGCACTTATTTTAGTTCAGTTCAGTTTAGATAAGCTTGCAGAACATGGCCTATTTATAATTCAAAACTGAACACAAAATTTATCTCTAAACAACCACCATCGGGGGTACAGAATCATTTCGCACTATTTTCCAACCAACCAACACAACTATATGATTGTTATATCATAGTTCCCAGACCCCAGCCTCATTTACTCTATGTACCAAGCACCTTGCAAAAGCATCTATCAGATCACTTCTGATTCTAGACTAGAGCAATCATCATTGGAATTCTCCAGTTATCTTACGCCTTAGATTTCATAAATTGGAAGTTCACACTGTTAGTAGATATATCTACTAACACACACTACAAAATGTTTCAGTTTGAAATACAATAGGTTGTTACAATTAGACTGTCTTATAAAAACCACAGAAACCCTTTTCTTCATTCTAACAGCAGTTTTTCCACATGCACAGCAAGCTAAATGCAGGCAATAGCATATGAATGGTTAGCTAGTCATGCCCGTTCACAGTTACAGATTATCATGAGTGAAAAACTATTCTAAAGCTAAACGAAATTACAGTGACATCAGGGGCAACAGCTATAAAGATAGGAAAACAATAGAATTGCACAACTGAATAATATGATGTAGAGCTACATACCAGAAAAGCTGAACGGATAAGCTCTTCAACATAATCAATAGTTGCACCCTTTACGAAATCAAGAGATATATTATCAACAACCAATTTCACACCATCACGATCAAATATTCTGCACCAGTAAAAGAGTATGAGAGCTAAACTAGTCAGAAAATAAAGCTGCGCCACATATGTAAGAAAGGGTCGGCAACCTGTCATCTGGATCGCTTTTATCGTCAAGAGAAAAATTATACTGAAAACCAGAACAGCCTCCAGCTTCTATACTTAGCCTAAGCATTTTCTCCTTCCCTTCTTGAAGTTGCAACGCTCTCATTTTCTGCATTGAACCAAAAGATAGGAACAAGAACTTAAAATTTTCATATAGCTTCCTCTTTGGTGGTTTTCGGGATCATTTAATCTAGAACACGTATCATGCTAAACATACGAAATAATAGTTTTATCTTTCATTTCAATTTTCATCTACCAAAAAGAAAGTAAAAACAGACGAGCAAAATTTCCTTGTTCAGGCAAATTTATTTAGTTTCTCTTTAACATCCTCCATCAATTTACCTGCAACGAGCTGGAACTATCCAAATTTCAAATCACCACAAACTTATTAATTCACAATAGTCCAATTATCATATGTACGTGCTAATGAATTCACAAACTTATTCCAAACATTGTGCGGTGAATGAAATTACCTTAACGCAATTATCGGTGAGGTTAACGGCAGGCGGAGATTCAGAGAGAGATGAAGATAGCGTGTCGGGAGGTTGGGGGTGGCGGAGCGCGGCTGCAGAAGAGCTGAGGCGTCGCAGCTGATTTCCGCGAATCCTAGCCGAACAGGAAGAAGCAAATTGCCGAATCATCGGAGAGGACGCCGTCGTCGCCGGAATCAGAGAAATATATTCTTCTTTGTTTGAATCTGATTTTATAATTTTTCGAGCTAGATTTTATAATTTTTTAGTATGGAATACGTGTTGCACTTTTGTACCATCATCTCATCTGAGAGAGTGGAGGAGGAGCATTTGGTTTTGGGTTTCCAAGTATGAAGAGTATGGTCGTGTGTTGTAGATCACACTTTGTATTTTACTAGATTACGCTCTAATACGTATATATACATATAATTTTAATTTTTAAAATTAAAAATAAAATAACTCCCTGTCCCTTCCTTGCAGCGGCCAGGGACATCCAGTCCCTCCCACCCCAGCCCAGTACCTCCCGCCGGCAGCCCAACTCCGCCGGAAACAACCCTCCCTCCCCAGCTCCTTAGACCATAACCTAGCCCCACCTTAGCTTCGTCCCCTAAACCACCTGCTAGAACCCTAAACCCAAAATCACTCGTCGGAATCACCGTCGTCCCCAGCCCCTCTTAAAGGCCCAGAGAAGAAAGGAGAATTGGGCAAACGAGAATCGAAGGCGCGGAGAAGAGAGGAGAATCAGGTCAAGGCAGGGCGACGAGAACGACGATGGAACGAGGCGATGAGAATCGGGCCGGAGAACGCACGAGAGCCGGGGGAGAAGGGCAAGGGAGAATTGGTAAAAGAGAGTCGACCTGGGATGAGAAAGGAGAGCCATGGGAGGAGGCCAAGGGAAAACCGGGGTAAGGGAGGAAACGAGAACTGGAAAACAGAGGAAATGAAAACCGGGCGGGGAATCGAGAAATGAGAGCCACAGCTCCAACGGCGAAGATCCGACGAGCTCCAACCCAGCGAACATCCCCCAGCGAGCTCCAACCCTTCGAGACCCACCGGATGTTCGTTATTAGGGACGCCGGAAAAATGAGCCACCGATTAGCCCTGATTTTGGCCGTACATTCTAAGGTATATGACCGGAAACGCAGCCGGAAAAGCCCAAACTATGGTCGATCACTGCCGGTAATTGGCCCGGAAGTATCCTGAAAATGTTCAGGAAAAATGGTCTATCAATTGGTCGGATTTTTTTGGATAATTTTTATCCAAAAATAATTTATTATTATTTAATTAAATTTAAATTTAAATACACATAGCATTCTAAAAAATATAAATACAGGCGTAGACTAGTAAAATACTAAGCGTAATATAACAATCCACAATAAAAATAATTTGCAATCGGGCCGGCCAAACACCGTTCTATGTATTGGGCTCATGGACCACGTTACAGACTTTTGGCCATTCAGGACCGGCTGGAGTGATTTTCAAGGTTTTACAGATTGCCAGAAATTTTTATCCGGGAGGATTTTTGTATATGAAAATTAATACTTTCCCTACCATTTCAAGGTTTACAGTTGATTTGAAAAATATTTTATTCTTAATATTTTTTAATAAGAATAATATAAATTTGTGAAAATTTGATATTTTAATAATATATGTTATAACGAATCTAACAATGTATCACACTATAGTATTTATACTTATATACCAATTCAATTTTAGAGTTTAAGTTGAATTTTTTTGACTAAATGAATAATTAAATTGCAGATTGAAATGAGAATAGTAAATTCAGATTTAAAAAAAAATATTTTTTCCTTTTTCCCATACACTTGATAACTTATTGTTGGACATTCACCTACACGTACAAAAATCTCCCACAAATTATTTTTTTCTGATTGCCAAATGGGCATTGCTAAATTACATTGAAATGGATATTCTTGGGATGATGTGAGCATCTAATGAAAGGATGGTTGTAAAGAGCTCTGAAAGTGGAATAAACGGGTAAGAAAACACAGAAGAACATGCATGCCCAACGTGCAATCGAGATTGAACAATAAAACGAAAGACGAAATAACACTGTTCGTTACTGTTTATAATGACTAATAGAATGAGCAAAACTGGAAAGATCTTTATTTCTCCTCACCCAGTTATGCATATATGGTACAATGTACAACTTCCATGTTCCTGTCTTCGATTGGCCGCACACAGAACATGAAATCAATTCATATTCAGTCTGACGACTCCATCTCTCGCAATCTTCGATCAAATTCACGAGCATCATAATCTTGCTCTGAAAAGTCCTTATCGGTACTATACACTATTCGATCCTTTCCAATGTAGGTTCGTTGGGCCATGTCCCGAGCATTCAAAAGCTGAAACAGGTACACAAAGAGACAATTGTTACTCACCATTTGGCTAGTGAGGAATCTTAAAACATGAAAATTATGAGAAGGAATGGAAATAAATTGCATGATTCTTGTCGTTTACCTTCTTCCTATGAGAAAGATCAGGCGATTCAAGAGCCTGAGCTCGTAATTCTCTAGCTTTGTTCCTCTTTTCGACATTAGCATTAGTTCTTTGAATGAAAAACCATCGAACCAAAGGAATAGCAAAGAAAGAGCCAGCATATATCTGCATAATAAATGCACCAAAACAAATAAACTTTATTGCTATACAACAATATGAAATCCCATATCAGGCCTTTGCAGCTAAAAAGTGAATCTTTAATACGGACAAAGAAGTATGAAATGCTGCTCTTTAAACAGGGTGGTACACATTAACTTCCTCTGGTCAATCTCAAATCACCAGAACGATTGACAGCACTAAGCATATCGGGTTTCATGATATTTATATTTGAAAAAAGGCATAATGTTTTTTCTAGTGTTTGTGTATGATCCAACACAAGCATGTAACCGTACCTGAAGCAAGGGAAATATACTGGCTACAAATGAGATGAAACCTTGGGGCTCAATTGACATGCTCCTTCAAGGCAGCAGTAAGATAGAGAAGTTAGAAAACTAAAAAGATTATAGTTACGGTAAAGTGAAGGTAGCCGGCATACTTCAGCATGGTACCAAGGATAATCACTCCAAAGAGATTGAGCCCACCCAAGCCAAAAACCATTGCCCGCTCTGAAGGGCTAGTTTTGCTGAAAAACAAACTCTCACGTGTTAGATAGCTGAAAGAAATAGTTTACCACAAACAGCAACAATAAAATACCTAAATCTCCATTTCTTTTCCCTGAAAAATTTCTGCCCACCAGCCAAATCAGCCCATTTTCTTCCCACATATTCCTTCATACCCCTTCTCCCTGGAGTAGCCGTACGTTGAAGTGACGGGAATCTGTAAAGGATATTTCCCTGCGCAAATATCAGTTTGTTGAAGAAATATGGATCACAACGAAATTTCAGTAAGATGATCCTTGATGCAAGCTATGCAATTTTTATTGCAGGGTGAGTTTCCATACAAGTCCACACGAAAGGATTGAGATGCACATATGCACATATGCACATATGCAGATACAGTACTGACTAGTGGCTCAAGCAAACATATTTCCCGCTGACAAGATGGAGGGAAGAACGAAGACACCATAGATATGAAGAGCAATTCAAACATATAAACACTCACTGAATCTTGTACCTTCCAAAACTCATAAACCAATCACAATCTTCATACTAATTGCAAAATATTGAAATGAGTTCAATCTTAGGCTGTGAGTCTGTGACCATGAAACCTTCTAAATAGATCTCGTAACTAGGAAAAGAAAAATATTAATTTCGCATACCTCTTCATCTATTTCTGGCTGGCCTTCAAACCTCAATAGCACAGGTAATATGTAGGAGTCGTCATCCTGATCAGCCAACATATTGGGTTCAATGATGGGGTTAATTCTAATAGTCAACTAAGCCTTCATCCCACAATCAAATCGTGGTGTAGGATACTACACTAAAAAACAGTAACAACAAGTGAAAAATACCCTTTTATCAGAAGTCTCCACATCAAGATATGGAGCAATTTCTTCAGCAGTAACAACTCCACCGTTTGATGCAATGTATTCTCCAATCTAAACAATATTCATAAGGAAAACTGTTCAACAAGCTATTAAGGAAAAGAAGAAGGATGTCAGTACAGGATGAAAAGTTTATCAAATATTGTACCATAAAACTTTGTATCATAAAACAATGTACTCATAAAACTTCGTTAAATATTGTACCATCCCGGGACACAAAGATCTTATGCAATTCCCCGAAACCTTCTATAGTGTGGTCTATCTATAGGATGGATAGGGCTAAGGTTGCATCCTGATATCAGGATGAGGCGGGGTGGCAATAAAACCTTGAGGTGTCACTGATTCAGGAGCCAGGTTTATAAAATATAAATCAACGATAGAGAGCTACTGCTTGGACATTCGACCAGATAACTGACACAGATTTCTTTTCACTGCTACCATTACACAATTTTTAACAGTTTACCAACCAAGCTTGCAAAACATAAAACTTGGCAGTAAGTAGGACATGTTACAACCTTTTTAATCTAAAAAAGGATAACCTTAACATTTGGTTAAAGCTATTTTTCATCAACCGCCCATGTCTGAAAGGAGGAGAAATGAACACATAGTTTATCAAGTAAGGAGAAAAATATAATCAGTAAGGATAAGACGGTAGGAAATTCCCCACAGGATATAAGTGGAGAAAAGGACCAGAAAGACAACAGATAAGCCTGAACCACTTTATGATCGAAATTTTGACACATAAGGAAAGGATGGATAAAATTAAAACAGTGCAAAACACCAGCAGCTGAAATGAACATGTTAAGTCACGGGCCACTACATTCAGATATCAATTATTACCAACTTCCACCTCTCTTCTTCAATACCTTGGTTTGGATCTCCATCCCCAAAGACAAAAGAAAATACCTGCATCATAACTTCCAAGAATCAGTACGGCCTCTTCTTAGTAAATCAAGGTTGATCTCTGGTGCTTTCAACTTACAGACTCAATGAAGGTCGTTTCTCCACTCTCATCTCTCATTCTTCGCCTCCTATAATAGTATGGATCCCAATACCTAACAAGTAAAAATGATGTAAGAAATCAGGCTTATGGAGACATTGAATGTACAACGATTTGGAATCCTTTGTATTCCTTGATTGACAATATGTATCCGGCTAATGAACCATCAATTGGGCCAACGGGCAAAGACAATTCTGAAAGCTACTTTTGGTACATCTAGGGTCTGATGAACACCTAGTTGACAACAATGATGCATAGGCACCCAGCCCCAAAGCAAAACTAAAAATATCCTCACAAAATCAATGATTCAGAAGGAATAATTACCAAAACAGATCTGTTGGATAGAAATTCATCATGAAACCACCATCGAAGGATCGGCTACGTCTGCTGCGATTGTTGTCTTCACTGCAGCACAAGAAAAGATAGAAATGAGAAAGGCAGCATTTCTAATCACCCCAAATTAAACTATATGACTAAGACATACCTCCTACTACTCGAAAGAATAGCCACTATTGCGGTAAACACAATCACAATGGAGGCAATTAGCGCGGTTCCAAACGAGACCCTCACTACATATTCAGCTCCCAGCTGTTGCCAAGGATGTACACAAGTCAGAATCTCAAATATTCTCCACACAATCAAAGATATGAACTAGGTATACCTTTGCCTTATCCACCAGAGGTTCAATTTTCAACCTTAACGATTTTGCAGCCAGTTTCGAGCGATAATCTTTTGGGAAAACATACAATACATCACCTTCATCAGATACCTACTTGGAACCATCAAATCAATACATCTTCACTATTTAGAGAAACAATTGAAAAATGAAAAGAACAGAGCAAACCTCGAGGAAACCGTCGGTGTCAGCAGCAAGGGCCTGGAGAGCTTTCTGGGACTCGTCGAGCTTCAGACCAGCTTTGCTCGCCACGTCACCGACAGTGACCCTACCTCCGAACGAATCAACGGCGCTCATCGCGCGCTTCCGGACATCGGACGGGAGCTTGTCGCTCTCTATAACGGCTCCCGGCCGAGGCGCGGAGGTTGCGATATCAAAGCTAGCCCTAATTGGAGACCGTTTGACGCTCCAGCGTAGTTTGGAGCTATGGCTGAAATGCAGAGTTGTAGTCCGCAATCTAATTGAGGGTTTGGAGTAGAAGGCTGTGGAGTGGGACTTGAACTTGTACTTGGGTGTTGAAGTGAAGAAGCATGTGGATATGGAGGCCATTTGAGGTATTTCGACGAATACCTAGTATGTCTGTTCTGATCGTGTGACAGTTCAAGTTTCAGCCATGGCCGCCGGAGAGGTTTTGGGGGAACTATAATCGTGATTTTTCACAAAACCAAGTTATTTGCTTGATGAAAAATGATAATATTGGCCGGGAAAAATGAGATTCCCAGGATTTGGAGCGAGGAGAAAGCGAGACGTTTTTCGTCTAAGTTTTGGATAATGGAAAAGTATTTGCAACTTTTCAAAAATAAAAGAAAATTATAAAAATACTGTTTTAAAAATAACAATTTTTTAAGGAATTCATATGTGTTTGACAGAGCTGTACTTATAAGCGAAATTGACTTATTATTAAAGTAGAGAGGGACCGGTTTCTACTTTTCTTTTAAAAAATAATTTCTATTTTCAAAATAATTAATTTGTAGCACTTTTACCGAACGCTAAAAAGTGTTTTATCTGTAAGGAATAAACTTATAATTTATGCTCATTGATTTCATTTGTAACCTGCATTGCACACAAAGGTGGAAGACGACTTAAAAACCAGAGGGTTATTTATATTTATAATCCTAACTTTATGTTTAAAGTATCAATATAATTCTAGAATATCATAAAGTGTCAATTTAACCATAACTAATTACCAATCTAACGCTAACTTTTAAAAAATTAGTGCCGATATACCAAAAATCCATATTTTCGGCATTGACCATATCAATACCGACAATGATGAAATGAAAAAATGACTAAAATACCCTTTACGTAAAAAAAGAAAACGACTCCCTCACCACCTCCTCCGCCAGCTATCGCCTCCCACTACCTCCTCCCCCATCCTACCCACCAGCCACCACATCCACGTCGGAGTCTACAACAGAATATCCCACCCTACCCCCACCTCCACCTCCACCCTAACCTCTCTCCACCGCAACAGAATACACCATCATAGCATCTCTCCACCGTGTTGGAATCCGCATCGACATCACCCTCCGACCACCACCACATCCGCGTCGGAATCCCCCTCCGACCACCACCACCACATCGCGTTGAAATCTACAACGGAATACCCCAACCTAATCGCTCTCCACCGCATCAGAATATCTTATCCTAGCCTCTCTCCACTGTATTGAGAGAACGGCGAGCGCTGCTAGCAATTCACCGGGGAGAATGGCGTTGGCGACAAGACCTTGGGTTTTGTGCGTCGAAGGTGAGGAAAGAAAAAAAAACTGGAAAAAAGAAGAAAATGAGAAAAAAAATTTCATTTAAACAAAAACCGACAATCTAGTTGTTGACTAAATAGTCAACAAAGTCAAAAGTTATTTTGGCACATTTTGAAATTGCAAGGTTATATTAACACTTTCAGTCTAAAGTCAGAGTTATTTTAACATTTATCTCAAAACCATAATATGCAGCAACTATAAGGATTGAACCCAATGCCCTAGCCAAACCCAAGTGGTTAAACGTTGAGTTTTAAAAAGAATATATGTGGGGTTGAGAGGAGAGGAGAAATTTAATCAAATTGAAAGTATGAAACTTCACAGTTAGATGTTCTATTAACGCTTGAACTTCACAAGTTTGGAACGTAAGAAACTCATCCCTATCATGGCAACTTGATAGACAAAACCCTTGTTGTTGTTTGCTCCAATCTGTAGACTCAATCAGGGGCGGAACCAGGGGTGGCGAGGGGGTGCTGACGCCACCCCTATAATCCGGTGGCCCAAAAATTAGTGCTAAGGGCCACCGGAATCCATGGATTCTGCTCCCCTTCGTAAATGGTGGAATCCGGCGATTCTCGACCGCGGAAGAACGCTGGAGAAGACGACGCAATTTTCTATTTTTTTGTTTCCTGACTATGCAAAACAACGTCGTATATCAAAACGACGTCGTTTCACTTTGCTGGCGTCCAAAAAAAGGAGGCCCGGTTAGGTTACCCAAACCCTAAATTATTTGTTAACATTTCATCAGTTGTGGCATGTGTGCCTCCTTCTTCATTTCGGCTTTCGTAGCCTCAATCCACCACCGCCACTGGCTGATTTTCCGCCCGCCCCGCCGAGTCGCAGCCGAATTTTTTTAAGCTCTTCTTCTCAGCTACCCCTTGCCTGAGCTCCTGGTTCCTCCACTGGACTCAATGCAATACCTTTGCTCCTGAAACCTCAACAAAATATGTCTGAACTTGCACAGAAATACAGCTCCACCAAGATGGCGAATCTCTTCGCAAAAATGTTCCACTTTTGCTCAGCAACTGATCACACATGGGCTAGTGCAATAATGAAGATAACAACGGTGTACAACTGCACGATTCCCCTCGATTTTTTCATATCCAAACACAAGCAATTCGTGTTACCTCGAGCAAATGACGCACAATTTCACAAACCCATCATCTCTTCTCTGTCTTAGCATTAGCAAGTCCATCCATGAATCTATTGTAGGTAGCAATATCAGGTATTAAGCCTTTGTCCAACGTCTCCTCCACCACAATTTCCCCCTCTTTCTTCCTAGACTCATTAGTATAACCAGATATCAAGATTTTGTAAGTCATCCCATCAGGTTCCAGACCTTTGCTGCCAGCCAACAACCTCAGCCTATTAGCTTCCACAGCTTTTCCGGCATCACACGTATCGCAAACACAGACAATTGAAAGTAACATTATCGAGAACAATACATTCTCTCCACTAATCCACAAGCGTCGTCAACTCTACTACTACATCGTAAACCTTCAACTAGAACAATGCAAGCAACCAAGCTCGGAGAATGCCCCGATCTCCACAGCTCATCCACTATATCCAACGCTCTCCCTGCATTCCCGCCATTGCAAAGCCTCTCAACAAGCTCGAAACAGTCAAAAGCACTTGGAAGAACAGGCTTTCTAGCAGCAACTCGCACCCCTCCATGATCGTACCGCTTCTGCAAAATCCATCTACCAGAATCTCACAAGTCACAGTCGAAATCTCACAACCTAGCTCAATCATCTCGTAATCCGTAGCTATTCCTTATTATAGTTTCCCCTCCCGGAAGAACCCTTTTATCAAGGTGTTGAAACTAACAACATTGGGAACACAACCCCTGTTTTTCATTTCCTGGAACATTTCCAAGGCCAATCCGGACTGCAAATTTTGACAAAATCCGCTGATCAAGGTGTTAAACGTGATCACATCAGGTTTAGCTCTGTCCGGAATCATCCTGTTATAAATCTCCACAGCCTTGGCAAAATTTCTAAATTTCACAAAGCCGTGAATTATCATGTTATATAGAGCTACATTAGGCTTCCCATCGATTAATCTCTTCATCGAATCAAAAGAAAACAGAGCGTCGTCGAATTTGCCGACTCTACAGTACGCGTTAATGGTAAAACGAAAAATAGGTTCAGTTTTGGGGCAGGAGAATATACCGTCGGAGCAAGGGCAGGGATTGGATGCCATGAACTGAACGAGGAGGTCGAGGAAGTTTATTAGAATCATGAGCTCCTATCACAAAACCAATTTGTACTATGTAGGGGTGACTCATGATCTTATATACCGAGTAATAACTCGGTCAACCACCGATGTGGGACTCTAACACGCCCCCTCATGTGCAGCGGTATTAATCATCGCGCAAACGTGGATTTAAAGGGGTTATGAGCCAACCTCGGGCTCTGATACCATATTAGAATCATGAGCTCCTATCATAAAACCAATTGGTACTATGTAGGGGTGACTCATGATCTTATATACCGAGTAATAACTCGGTCAACCACCGATGTGGGACTCTAACAGAGTCAAACCGGTCGGAGGTGGCGAGCGCGTGTCATCCACTCGAACGTGGAGTGTCCAGCGTGGCGGCGTACCGGAAGAGGTGGAAGTCGAGGTGAGAAATCGCTTGGTGGTGGCGGACGCGATACCGTAGGAAAGAGACCAAGCTCCTGAGGCGTGAAGGAGGGTTTGAGATGCGACTTGACGACGTTAATCGGTTGATGGAATTGTTTATCGGTGGTCGGAATCAGAGAGGACGAAGAGGTGGAGTTTGGCGAGAGAAGCGGCGGAAGCGGAAGTGCCGATGAAAGCGATGGCGGGTAGCCGGTGGGTGGTTTAGGGAGGAGCTTCTGCAACTTCTTGAATAGAACCATTTTCTATTTTGAGAAAAGTGCGTTTTTAACGTTATATTTTGCCGAAAGTGTAGGAACAATATTGTAAAATCTGAAAGTGTAGAAATAAACCTGTCAGGCGTTGACCGAAATGTCAACTCGTAAAATGGACGGAAAATATGAAAATTACCTTTCACCCGTATATAAAAAAATTAAAAACATGTGAATTTGAAAAGACATTATTATCCCTTGGTTTTTAATAATAAAAAAATTTCTTGAACCCTCACTCCCGTCGGAATCCGCCCAGACCAAGCCCACCACCCATGTTCCCGCCACCCACCACCCGTTTCCCCGCTAACCCATCACTTAATTCCCCACCACCTGCTACCCATTTCTCCGCTAACCACCACCCATTTCCCCCGCCACCTACCACTCACCTCCCCCCACTCACCACCTCGCCAGAAAACTTGCTCGCCTGGAGCTTTTCTTGACGGGTGGAGCTTTACATTGGTTTCTGGGCGATGGTTTCACACGGATCGAGCTTTGCTCACCACCTATTTCCCTCTCCGCTTTGCAATCGGTTCACACAGATTGAGCTTTTCTCCAGCGGCGGAGGAGGAAAGCTCCAGCGGTGACAGTGGAATTGGAGGGTTTCTAGGGGCTAGGGACGGGCTGAGCAGTGGCGCCCGGAGATGAGCTAGGGTTTGGGGGGAGTTCTGGATGATGGAGGAGGAGCTGGGGCGAATCGGGCGGCGACGACAATGTTGTGTTTGGAGAAGATGAAAGAGAAGAAGAAGAAGTATTAGGGGGATATAATTGTCATTACAATTGTAGTTTTAAGTTCAGGGGTATTTCTGTCATTTCATTATTAGTCATGCCGGATTTACATCGGTCAACGTCGAAAATCGGGCACAGGATTAAAATTGAACATTCTGACAATCTTATAGGGTTACTTCTGCACTTTCAGATTTTACAATGTCATTCTTGTATTTTTTTTGATTTTGTATGGTTATTTTTGCACTTTTCTTTTATATTTTTCTTTTTTATGTTGGCGCGGCCTATATTTGCTCAAATTGGAATAGTTGTATGGAGAAACTGAGTCAAGAGAAAAAAGCTGGGGGCTCGTAGCTAAATATAGAAAGTTCGCAGGGGATTGAACCGGTGAATTGTGAAAGAAGTCGAGAGTGTCGATCGTTTTGAATTTGTGAAATAAACCGGCGGCGCTGGCGACGTTCTTCTGTTCTAAAATGTCGAAATTTCCTTCATTCTGCCGGGCCACGAATTCCAGCATTTGGATTCCTCAATCACTGTGCAAATTCCTAAGAGTATCCCCTTTCCCGGGACACGGTACGTTTTCATTTTTTGATTAAAAAATCGAACATTTTAACCTAAGAAAAAAATGCTTTTGCTTTTTGCAGGACCTCGGAGGTTATCTGTAAAATGCGGGGTTAAATTCCGGCCATGCATTGACATACACAAGGTATGAATTTGTTTTGTTTATCCTGTGAAATTTCTCATGAATCGAAACATATGATTATTAATTGGATGCAATTACAATGTGCATCTCGCATGAATTGAAACATATCATTGTTAATTGGATGCAATTGCAAATGTGAATTAGGGAAAAGTGAAGCAGATTGTGGGATCCACTCTTAAAGATTCTAGGGAAGAAAGTTCAAGCCTTGTAAC